>JAOTQJ010000011.1:17779189-17807556 GCA_025642045.1 Solanum sejunctum | reverse complement strand
TTTCTTATGTTTTAATTCTGAATGAAATATTCCTAGTGTTCTAAAATAGTCCTTTATTTTAGTCGTAAGGAAACAAGCCATTGTGAGGTGCAGGTTAAGGTTTTTTTTTGAACTTCCCGTACTAGTTATTTGAAAATTAGTATGTTTTAATACTTTAGAAAGGATTTAACTAATTGGAGTTCCCATTTAGCTATGGACTCTACTCGATTCAATTTGATGTTCAAGAACTCAGTCAATATTATTGCACTGCACATTAACGAATTTACCTCCCTCATCCCTTCGTGGGTCTTTTAATATGACATTGTTTTACCAAGTGAGGTTCAACGATTTCATTTTTTCTTTTCATATATTCTGGAAAAAAGTATTCATTTTTTATCGAACACCTGAAATGGGTACAATACTTGTATATATTCTTTGTAGCTTGAATGAAGAAGCTCTGACAGGAGAAAAAAATTGTGAAATTATTTGTATATTTCAATTATTAAGGTTGATCTATTTGAAACTTTATATCCATAATTAACAAATGTGTTATAAGTGAATCAGAATTGCATTAGACTAATAGGAGAATGGTGCAATAAAAATTAATTCAACTGGAGTCTTCAAAAACATATTTAAAAGTTTCACGGGGTAGCTACCGCGGAGTGGTTTAATGCGAGGCCGGGTAGGTAAAAAATAAAATATTATGTTATGTGGGGTAGGGCGGGTAAAATCCTTGCGAGTTTATACGAGTATTGCCCCGCACCGGCCTAATTGCCATCCCTTCCCAATTTCTATAGTGCCCTTGGATGTTATGGGTGTCGTGAGAGATAATTTGACCTATAGGAAGTTTCGGTGGAAATTTTGGATTGACAGGTAAAGAGGTTGAGAAACAAATATGTATCTTCCATCAAGGTCCTATGGAGGAACCAACAAGTTGAAAGTGCCACATGGAAAACCGAGGCAGACATGAAAAAACGATATCCATATCTCTTCCACTCTACTCAAGCCAAAGGTACGAATTTAAGTCCCTTATATGATTTCAAGTCTTAAGTTTCATCCCTCTTGTCCTTTTGCATTCATTCATGTTCATGGAAAGTTTATCATGATTTTTGGCATTCTTGTTGAGACTTTTCGAAAATGACATTTAAGTGCATTTGCTGCATTCATGGTCGGGCAAAAATCTTCATGACTACTTCTTTCATGCATGTTTCTTTGACATTCAGGGATGAAAGTTCCCAAGGGAGAGATATTAAAGCGCCCCAAAATGTGCTTCAGAAATGCTCATAATCGTAATTTTCATATATCTCAAAATTTATGCGTGATATCAAAAATCCAACTTTATATTCTCGATCAGAGGTAAAATTTGAGTGGAAATGGGCATAACCTAAATTTTAAGAGGACCCGTAGCGAAAACTAATGTTTGCTAATTTTAGTAAAATAGTGTTCATCTGTGACTAGGCCGCGATGGAGACTAGGTACGGATGACTGTTATTCTTTCCTCCGCGATAGGTTCGCATCATGGACCAGACGGGGACCAATACAAGTGTTTCCTTAATTTTTCTATCTCGACCAAGGGCATTGTGGTCATAGCCCCATGACTACTTATGCGTGAAAACACCTAGTTTAGCAATTTTTCAACTCTATATCACTCAAGACCCTTCAGTGGTTCAAGTCTGCTTATCTCCAACTCGTGAAAAACCTCTCCAAGACTTTACCAAATATCTCACTCCAATTTCAAGGATTTGAAGCTTAACTTTGGAACCCAAGGATTCTCTTCAAGCTCTAAGTTATCTTCAAGCTCATTTCAAGAAAACCCAAGTTTGAGGTATGTGCTTGTCATCCATTGGTCTTCTCACCAATGGAGCCCAATATTTCCTTTTATGAAATTTGCATGTTTTCAAGTTGTATTACTTATGGGTATCTCTTATTATGAAATATGATCATGATTTACGTCGAGGTTTGTATCAACTATTGTTGATTACTCATGAATATCTATTGTAAGCTTACAATATGAGTTGATCTTTGTCTATTGAGACTATGTATGTTTTGAGCTAGGAAACTATGATATATTAAGAGATTTGATGATGGATTTCAAGGTACCCTTCATAGGGGTTTTACTATGTATTGATGGGTTGATTTGCATTATGTTTTTTCATCTGATTTTACTCTTGAATTGCATGATTTTGAACTAGTATCATGAACTTACCAAGTGTTTGATAAAATATCAAGTTAAGAATTCTCAAGTTATGGATGATCTATTACATGATTTACAAGTCAAGTGACTATATGATGATTAAGGGTTTTCAAGTATGTATTGAATTCATGAAAAGTAACTATGATGTTGCAAGTATCATGTTAAGCCCTATTTTAATATAGAATTTACCAGATCAAACCCTGGCAAATAAGGCCCTCAACAGGTCCACCATAACAAATGCAACCAGCACATGCAAGTCATCAAATCCACTATACCACAGGGGCATTAATCTACCCAACAGACATAATTAGCCACTCATAGTGGCCACAATGGGTCCGAAATGAAATTGTTGGAATATCTTCTACCCTGACCCTTAATGAATGGTTATCTGACCTCTATAGAAAAAATCAACATCTCTCTCTAGCAATGGTCCAATAAATCAGCAAGAAACATACTAAAGACACAACTATAAGAATTGTCTCCATAATAGGGCCTCAAATGCATGGTCAAGTATACTAAACAATCCGTCGGCCCAACCTCGAAGCTCAGAACATAGAACATAATACTAGTCGTTATATGAATAACGAACCTCTGTTAGACTATTGGAGACATATAAGGTGTAGCCAAGTTAAAAATCCTAGTGTAATAATCTGTCATAACATGATGTGGAGCTAACAATCCATACCTAGGAGAATTTCAAAATCAAATCCATCCGAAAACTTCAACCCTGCCCAAATATCAAAACCTAAAGTGTCACCACATCTAACCAGCACATCTAATACCCTATTAATAATACCCCACTAAGGTTGATACACAAATCTAGAGTAAAAGAGGCTCGAAGCTCATACACCGACAAGCGACAAAACAAGAAAACACATATAAGAGGGTGGAACCTAGATCAAATAAATATGAAGCTGACTGTTGACATAAGGTAATCGTACCAAGTATAACATCATCTCTAGAGCTGTACTGGCAGTCTCGATGACCTCTATCCTGACCTCTATCTCTGGTGGTCGATGGCTAAGCAAATCAGCTTATCTGGGATTCTCTCGCCACAAAGAGCACTCTCGAGACTAGTGATCCGGATCCCCATATTCATAACATCATAGAGAATCTCAAGATATATTGTGTTAACTACTGCGGCTGGTACTATCTACCTCTAGGGTCCTAGAGCTGTCGGGACCCAAACATAGGGTTTAGGAGATACATGGCAAATAGGAACCCAAAAGTCCCCAAACATGCTAAAAGTATCCAAAATTACATCATCGGTTCGAAAGCATATGTAAATAGTAAACACATAGTTCTAAGGTACAAGAAAGTAGGACACACTCTATGGGGATTTCATAGGGATAATGATTAACATGGATTCACATAACAAATAGAACATAAAGTCTATGGAGCGAGTAAGTATGACTCACTCTATAGGGGAAAAATGAGACTTAGAATCTTTTTCATTTCCATATCATAGCACAAATACATATCATAATAGCCAGATCTGATACATAACTATAATCATAATGTCCGAATACTACACAAAGCATATATTTGTACAAGAGTCTACAAGATGTCCAACAATGCCTTTAGTCATAAGATAAGATGGGGGCCAAGACATGGCTCGGGCTCACCCTTAAAGTAAATAACATAAAATAAGCATCATAGGTAGAGGAATGGTGTTTATCCTTGAAATATAGGACTCATTATAACAAGTGTCTACAGTCCAATCTAGACATTGAATGGTAGATGAAGGTAGTCTTCAATCCCTATATGGTTAGATCATGTAGGCAAAAGTATGCGTTAGTACATTTAAATGTACTAAGTGTGCGGGCATTCAATGCATATGACTTGTTAAACTTGCATTCAATGTTAGATGGCAAGATCACATAATATAGAAAAAGATGTGCATAACAAGAGAAGTAATATAACAATATGCCATGAAATCTATGATGTATGAAATATAATAATGCTTATATATAAAGGGGATGCGACCATAATCAACATCTCAAACTCATGCAAACTATTACATGAATTGATTCTATGTCTAGACCTCCCATTGGTAAGAGAAGATTACTTGCCAAGAGTAATCTACATCACACCTTACAACCACATCTTTTCGTTGTGATGGACACCTTTCTTATGACCCTGTCTTTTCAGAATGATTTTCTTATCATATCATATAATGTGTAACTATTTCTTAGGACCCCATCTTTTCAGTAATATCTACCATGTACCTATGTTGGCACATAGTTCAACGAAAGGGAGAGGACCCTTGGGGATAGCCTTGACACCCTCAATCGTTTTGGTGCTAAGTCAACATCCTACAAGAATACTTATACATATACATGCTTCCATAAGTGGCAAAAGTCAATTCAAATCATTTTAATGTATAGTTGAGCTTAAAATCCAAAAGGTTTTCATAATCATTCATACATGGGCTAAAAAGCCAAATCAATAATTCAAATCATACTTTTCTTTCACAAGAATAGCTCATTCACATATATTGAGATGGTGTAAACACCTAAAATTCTCAAAGAGTCATATTATAGACGTTTGCGTGATCATATTCTTCTCATAATCATAATTTTATCAAAAAACATATCCATAAAAATGATTGGACTTAACCTACTTCATAAACTTCATAACATCTAAAGCTCATAAATGCATATGCCATGAATGATGTCAGAATAACATGGGTAATAGAGATTCAATCTAAAATCATTGATACAAAAGGAAATCCAAGTAAATCTATAAATAAATCCACATTTAAATCATAATATAGATTATCCATGCTTAGATCAAACTTCAAAGGGACAATGCATATTCAAATCTTTATTATAGTCATGTAATTCAACATATTAAGATTTAAATCAATTTAAAATCAACAATAAAGCATAGCCCATACTTCAATTGAATTTAATATACAATAATCTTCAAAACCCACAATTAACATAATCTTAAATTCCATATATCAAGTGTAAAAGACTTTGGAGTTCAAAGGGACCAAGAATCAATCCCAAATACTTAATCTCACCAGGAAGAAAGAAGTAGAATTTGATAAAGATTGGAGTCCTTCCTTGAATCCCAAGTTGATTCTTGACTAGAGTCTTTGAGAGGAGTTCTTAAGAGAGTTGACTATAATTCTAAGTGTGAGAATGAATTTGAATGAGAGGAGAATATTTTAGTCATTTGCATGTCTTTAGACAGCTAGAAAGTCGACAAAGACGCTTAGGAGAAACCATAATTACAAAAACACCACGAATGAAATGAGTATAACAATATTGCTGGAGGTTTTGTAGGAAAGTATATGGCCCATTAGTATATAGTCCATGTGCCCTTCCATGATTCGATACTTAGAAAAAGTTCCATTAATGAAGGTTTGAGATGGTAATTCCATACGTAGAAAAATTCAACACCAATATCCATATGAAGGGCTTCACGGACCGTGATAGGTCACACGGATCGTGTAGCCTCCCGGAAGCTTCACTTAGAAAATTTCTTTGTTGATAATGTCCCAAGATAATGATCTAATACATTGAAAATTTTAACTTTGATGCCATATGGATGGCCTCACGGATCGTGAAAGGCTATACAGTCTCTGAGAGGTCTATGTGTGAAGTGCCTTGGCCAAAATGTGGATTTTCAAGGCCAAGGCCTTCCACACGTCCATCACATGGCTAATGAAGCCTCATACGGACTGTATGGGTTTTATGTATGGTATTCCTTGGCCTTAAACTCCACATTAATGCCAACACTTTACATACAAGGCCAAGGGCCACCTCAAGGCACATCTACATGGTTCATATACCTTCACACGACCCATGGAGGCTTCCTTGAAGTTTCACCTTGGTCGAAAACTTTCTGCAAACAAATTTTCAAGCTCCAACAAGGTCATACAAAGTACAGGTCCTTACATCATGTCTCTCTTGGGACTAAAACATAAGATAAATTGGATGTTTCACCATTAGAAAATCATGGTCATTAAAACATATCAAAACATACTCAAATCATTCGAAACTTCTTAAAATCATTTTCATGCACATGTATGTATGTCATGTCATGAAAAGCAAGAGTGAAAGAATTAGGACCTCTTTGAATGGGAAGAACCTAATACCTTAGGCTTGAATAGATTGGAAAGGATGGGGATATATGTGCAACTCTACCTCCCATGAAGCACTCTGCCTATGTTGATTTATCCAAAGTATCGAAGCCACATTCTTGTTATGAAGCTGCTTTACTTGCCTATCCAAAATCTCAACTGAACTCCCTCAAAAGACAAGTTCTCCTCAACCTCAGCACCTCCCAAAGACACAATGGTACTAGGATCACCAACCAATTTCCTCAACATAGACACATGGAAAACTAGGTGAATAAAATTCAAATTCGAAGGAAAATCCAACCTATATGCCGAATTGTGAATCCTCTCAACAATCTTATAAGGACCTATACATCGGGGACCTAACTGGATCTTCTTGCCAAAACAAATTACACCTTTCATAGGGGAGACCTTCACATACATCGAACTCAAGATTTGATAGCATCATAGAAAGATATACTCCATTGAAGGAAAAGAATGAAGATTTAGAAGCTTAAAGCAGGTCCATAAAAAGATTCCAAACCAAAAAGTTTAATACAATGCTCAATGTGCTTCAATTGCAGATCTAAAGGTATCTTGTTGGGGAAGAAGAGCTAAAGCCCAAGAAGGATGAATTGTCCAAATGCTATAATTATTTGGTGGTCCAAATCCAAGTTCAAGAGGAAGAATTTTAGGTTTAAATATCATGTAAATAAGTCCAAGAAGAGTCCAAGAATAAGCCATAACAAAGGTTGCTTTCTGCCCAAGTTTGCAGAGAATACTAGTCAAACTTTCCAAAAAATTGTCAAGATTCTTTTCCTAGTTGGGTTTTTCCTTGTTTCCTTATATATATTATTAATGTTTTTTCTATTCTACTTTAGGTATCCTAATACCATTTAATGCTTTCCTAGAAATAATAGGTCTATTCCTTGTTAAGGTTACTTTATTTCCTTTCTAGTGTAGGATTTACATTATAAATTTCTTTATATATTTTGGATTCTCCTTGGGCCTAACCTAAGGAGTCTTGGATGTCCAATGACCCTATAATATATATAGGAGTATCTTTGTTTTTCATTATGGATAATTAGATTGATATTAATAGTATCTGAGAGAGTTTTATTGATCCTTTCTGACTTGTTCTTTGATAATTTATCTTTAAACCTTTACTAGTTCATAGTTTGAGGTATTAAGTACTTTCTTCTTGTGATTTCTTTGAAATCTTTTTGGTATTCTTTAGAAGGTGATTAGTTAACATGCTAATGATTGTCATCAGTTAATCATAAAGTAGTCAAGACCCGAATCTAACATTTTGATTTGTTTTCTCAAGTAAAGGTGTTAGATTTCTTCTATCAATCTTTACGCTGTTACTTGGATCTTGTCAAGGCCTTAGAATATCAATTTCTTGAAAATTATTGGATCTTTTAATAGAATTTTATATATATTTAATTAGTTTTTATCTTTTTTTTTGTTGTTGCTTCAATATTCTAGTATTCACTCCATGTTAGTATTGTTTCTAACCTCGATCCTATCAAGTAGTATCAGAGCGGTTCTATTAAGATTCCATTCTTAGTAAATCTTGGAATTTCCTAAATATAAAGAGCAAAAAAAAAGGTAAAAAAAAGTAAGAAAAAGAATTCTCAAAAATGGAGATAACTTGCTCTCCAAGAAATTCGTTTACTTACCCTCAACATCATGCATTAGTGTTTCCAAATAAAAAAGAATTAAGAAGAGGGGATTCTAAATCTTTGAGGACACAAATTTTTTTTTCTTATTCTTATATAGTACTAAGTTCCTTTTGTTTCATGATTTATTTCAACTAAATCCTACTTGTTCTAGGACTAGCTCTTTACTTTCTTTTGTGCCTCAAAAATCTATGCTTTATTACTAAGAACTTGATACTTGTTTGGGTTTAATTATAAATCTATAAAGTACTCTTGTTTTCCAAGGTTATTTGAGGGTGTAAAAGCAAGTGTGGGTGAGTTTAAGAGAGGGTAAATGTTATATTAAGTGTGTGATTGATATTTTCCATTAAGATGTCTAATTCAGGTAGTGATAAAGAAAGGGCTCATTTAGAAGCTGAGATCAAAGGAAGGAATGACTTCACCCTTCAAATTTATGCACCAACAATTCGAGAGATTGAACCTTCAATTTCAAGAGATGAGAAATATGATTACCAAGCAGAATTAGACCATAGTTGCAATTAGGAGAGAGAATAGTGTTGTACCACCCAATAATTTTAGACTCCAAGTTAGAAGTACCGTACCCCATGTCCCTTTTGTAAATCTTGAATATGATAATGATGATTTTATTGGTGACGTTAATATAGAAATAATAGATATGAGGGGACAAAGAGGCGCATCATCACAATATGTCCCTTTCACCGAGCCTCTCTCCGAGATAGTGCCCAGATCATTACACCTTGGGCTGTTCACCTATTAAAGTATATGTGAGCAGGGTTGATAACATCATGAGACAGTTGAAGATGATAATATAAGTAGTATAAAAATGAAGATTCCATCTTTCAAGGGGACAAGGGACCCAAACTTGTACCTTGATCGGGAGAGACGAGTTGAAGCCATATTTGATTATCATAACTACTTTGAGGGTAAGAATGTTAAACTTGCTATTGTTGAGTTTTCTGGTTATGCTACTTCTTGGAGGATAAAGCTTGCTAGGGACGGAGTGCAAGATAAGCTACCACCTATTGCTACTTGGTTGTTGAGTTTTCTGGTTATTCTACTTCTTGGCGGATAAAGCTTTCTAGGGACAGAGTGCAAGATAAGCTACCACCTATTGCTACCTGGGTAGAGATAAAGAGGGTGATGAGGAAGAGGTTTGTGCCATCATATTTTAAAAGAGAGCTGCAATCTCGCCTTTAAAAATTGAAGCAAGGTTCCATGTGGGTGGATGAGTACTTCAAAAGCATGGATATGGCTATGATCCACGCTAATTGCATGGAGAAAGAAGAAGCTATAGTGGCTACACTTTCAAATGGTTTAAATTCTAAAATAGCTAATGTAGTAGAGATACAACAATATGTAACTTTAGATGAGTTAGTTGATTTGTCTGTTAAAGTAGAAAAATAAATAAAGAAAAAGTAGAAACCTACTCATGAAGAAATCAGCCTAACTCCATCTCTAAGAAGCCATAGTCAAATCAAGAGGGAAAAGCTCCTTCTAAACCTTAAGGAGACAGAGGTAAAGGTAAAGTTTATGAGGTATGTAATCGTCTAAATCTTCTAGTTCTATTCAATGTCATCAATGTCTTAGGAGGGGTCATATGATGCATGAATGTCCAAGTAGAATAAACATCATATCTAGAGAGAATGGAGAATATCAGAGTGAAACAAGTGAGGGGGAAGAAGAAGAGGGAGGAAGTGTAAGTGAGGAAGATGATTTAGAACTGCCCAATCATGGTATAATTGGGGTGGTTAGGAGAATTACGACTATTAATTTGGATAGTGATGAAGGAAAGAGGATGAATTTGTTACATACTAGATGTGGAATAAAGGGGAGGACTTATTCTGTGATTATTGAAGGGGGAAGTTGTGCAAATATAATAAGTTCATATTTGGTAGATAAGCTAGGAATTGCCTGCATGGAACACTCTACCCCATATAGGCTCCAATGGTTGAATGATAGTGGAGAGGTAAAAGTAAAAAAACAATGCATGAGTTCATTCAATGTTGGAAGGTATGAAGATGAAATTCTTTGTTATGTAGTTCCAATGCAAGCATGTTATGTTTTACTTGGCCGACCTTGGCAATATGATAGGGATACTACTTATCATGGGAGAAAGAATAGGTACAGTCTTCTGTATAATGGTAAGAAATTTACTCTTGCACCGTTATCTCCTTCACAATATTTGAAGATCAAAAATAATTAAGGGAAACAATTGGAAAGCAAAGGGGAGAGATTAAAAGTGTGCTTAAAGGAAAAGAAAAGGGCCAAGAGATAGTAAAAAGAGAGATGGCCTAGAAAAAGAGAGAGAGGGTAGCAAACTTGCAAAGAGGTAAAAGTAGGTTTGAGTGAAAAAATAAAAAGTTTTAGTGAGAGGAAAGAGGCTAAGGAAAAGAAAAAAGAGAGTCTTTATGTTAAATCCAAAGAATTTTTGAATGATGAATGAGGGGCTACCCATAGTACTACTTACTTACAAAGAATTGATTAACTTTGAAGAACTAACTCCTTCTTTACCAAATAATATTTCTTCTCTTTTGCAGACTTTTGAAGATGTTTTTCCTAATGATATTCCAAAGGGGTTGCCACCTTTGAGAGGAATTAAGCATCGAATAGACATTGTGCCCAGTTCTCAACTACCTAATAGGCCTTCTTATATGAGTAGTCTTGAAGATACCAAGGAATTACAAAGCCAAGTTGAAGAACTGCTTAAAAAGGGTTTTGTTTGAGAGAGCATGAGCCCATGTTCTATTCCTGTCCTATTGGTATCCAAAAGGGATGGAACATGGAGGATGTGTGTAGATTGTAGAGCCATCAACAAGATAACGGTAAATTATCGCCATCATATCCCTCGTCTTAATGATATGCTATATCAACTATATTGATCAGAAATCTATTCAAAAATTGATCTTAAAAGTAGTTACCATCAGATTCATATGAATCTTGATATGATTGGGAAACTGCTTTTAAGACCAAATATGGTCTTTATGAATGGTTAGTTATCCTTTTTGGATTAACAAATGCACCCAGCACATTCACGAGACTAATGAATCATGTTTTCAAAGATTTTTATGGAAAATTTGTTGTGGTTTAATTTAATGAAATCTTGATTTTTCTCAAAATCAAGATAAACACCTTGAACACCTAAAACATATTTTTGAAGTCCTTAGAAATCAACGCTTATTTGGTAGTCTCAAAAAGTGTACTTTCTGTGTGAATCATGTAGTTTTCTTAGGTTTTATGGTTAGTTCTAAGGGATGTGAAGAAGATGGTGATAAAATCAAAGCAATTAACGAATGGCCTAGACCTAACAGTGTAATAGAAGTTAGGAGTTTTCATGGACTAACTAGTTTTTATAAGAGGTTTTGAGGGACTTTAGCAGTATTGCTTCTCTTTTAACTGAAGTTATTAAGAAGGATAAGATTTTTTCATAGGGAAAGGAATAAGATGATGCATTTAACTTTCTAAAATAAAAATTATGTTCTGCTCCCCTTTTGCAATTATCTGATTTTGTTAAGTCTTTTGAAGTTGAGTGTGATATCTTTAGTACAGGCATAAGTGCTGTTTTGATGCAAGAATCCAAGCCAATTGCCTACTTTAGTGAAAATCTAAGTAGAGCAACATTGAACTACTCAACTTATGATATAGAGTTATATGCCTTAGTAAGGGTGCTAGCTACATGATAGCACTACTTGTGGCCTCGAGAATTCATGGTCAATATTGATCATGAGTCATTGAAGTACTTGAAGAGCCAAGGTTAACTTAGTCGTATGTATACTAAATGGGTGGAGTTTATTGAAACTTTTTCTTATGTTATTGCCTACAAACTAGGAAAGGAGAATGTAGTTGTTGATGCACTCTCAAGAGGGTATATTTTGATTTCTACTCTTAGATTAAAGTTGTTGGGTTTTGACCAAATCAAGTTACACTATGCTAATGATTTTGTTTTTGGTAAAACAATTTATGAATGTAAGTTTGGCCCTTTTAAGAAATTTAATCTTCAAGATGAATTTTTATCTAAGAAAAATAAGTTGTGTGTACATAACTGCTCTTTGCATAAACTATTTGTTAGGGAAGCACATTATGGAGGGCTAATGGGACATCTTGGAGTTCCTAAAACCTTGGGAATACATTCTGAATATTTTTATTGCCCTTACATGAGAAAGGATGTTGAAAAATTGTGTTCTCATTGGCTTGAATGTGAACAAGCTAAGTCTAGAACATTGCCGCATGGTCATTATTCTCTTTTACCTGTTTCTAGTTCTCCTCGGATTGATATTTCTATGGACTTCATATTGGGGCTACCAAGGACTAAATAGGTAAGGATAGTATATTTGTGGTAGTAGACAAATTTTCAAGAATGTCTTATTTTATTCCATCTAAAAAGACTAATGATGCATTTAATGTGGCGGACTTGTTTGTAAAAGAAGTGGTTAAATTGCATGGAATACCTAGAACTATTGTTAGTGATAGGGATGCCAAGTTTTTAAGTCACTTTTGGAGAATTCTTTGGGAAAGTTAGGGACTAAATTGCTATCTTCTACATCTTGTCACCCACAAATTGATGGGCAAAAAGATGTGGTTAATAGAACTTTGGGGAATATGTTGAGGATTGTTTTCAAAGGAAAGTTGACTTCACGGGAAGATTATTTGCCTAATGTGGAGTTTGATTATAATAGGACATTTCATTCTTCTACTAGTAAGATTCCTTTTGAAGTTGTAAATGGATTTAACCCCCTTACCCCTCGTGATTTATTGCCTTTACCTACTAATGATTTTTCTAATCTTGATGGTAGAAAGAAGTCTGTCATGATGAAGAAGATTCATGAACAAACAAGACTTGCAATTGAAAATAAAAAAATAATAAAGTTGCATTGCAAAGGAATAAAGGAAGAAAATATGTTGTGTTTAAACCTGGGGACTTGGTTTGGGAACATATAAGAAAAGAAAGATTTTCTTCCAAAGGAAAGACTAAGCTAGATACTAGAGGAAGGGGCCCATACAAAGTCATTGAAAGGATTGGAGACAATGTTTATGAACTTGATCTTCCTAGTGAGTTCCAAGTTAGTGGTACTTTTAATATTTCTGATCAATTCCATTTTGATGCAGATTTGAATTAGAGGATGAATTCTCTTGAAGAAGAGGGGAATGATACCATCATACAAAGTTCTACTCCATTGAAGGAAAAGGATGAAAAGGATGAAGCTTTAGAAGATCAAAATAGGCCCATAAAAAGATCTCAAACCAAGGAGTTTAATGAAAAGCTCAATGGGCTTCAATTGCAGGTCCAAAGGTGTCTTCTTGGGGAAAAAAAGCTAAAGCCCAAGAAGGATGAATTGTCCAAATGCTAAAATTATTTGGTGGGCCAAAGTCATGTCCAAGAGGTAGAATTTTAGGATTAAATTTCGTGCAAATAACGCCAAGAAGTATCTAAGAATCAGCCACAAAAAAAGGTTGCTTTCTGCCCAAGTTTATACAGAAGACTAGTCATACTTTCAAAAATTGTTAAAATTCTTTTTCTAGTTGGGTTTTACCTTATTTCCTTATTTATATATAGGTTATTAATGTTTTTCTTGTTCTATTTAAGGTATCCTAATATCATTTAATTCTTTTCTAGAACTACTATGTATATTCATAATTAAGGTTAGTTTATTTCTTTTTTAGTATAGGATTTACCTTGTAATTTTCTTTCTATGTTTTGGATAATCCTTGGGCCTAACCTAAGGAGTCTTGGACGTATAAGGACCCTATAATATATATAGGAGTCATTTTTCTTTAATTAAGGATAATTATATTGATATTCATAATATTTGAGAGAGTTCTATTGAACCTTTGTGACTTGTTCTTTGAGAATTTATCTTTAAACCTTTACTAGTTTGTAGTTTGAGGTGTAAAGTACTTTCTTCTTTTGAAATCTTTGATTTCTTTTTGGTATTCTTTAGAAGGTGATTAGTTTACATGATAGTTATTGTCTTTAGTTACTCATAAAGCGGTCATGATCCGAATCTAATGTTTTGATTCATTTTCTCAAGTAAAGGCATTAGATTTCTTCCATAAATCTTTACGTTGTTACTTGGATCTCGTCAAAGCCTTAGAATATCGATTTCTTAAAAATTCTTAATCTTTCCTTTGAATTTCACATATATTTAATTAGTTTTTATCTTACTTTTTTTGTTGTTGTCCATCTTAGTATCTTCTCTAACCTCGATAACACTCAGTCTTCTGGGAGTCAACTTTAATACCATCCTCGGACACCACATGATGAAGGAAAGCTACTTCACCCAACAAAAACTCACATTTCATAAACTTAGTAAAGGTTTGGAGAACCAACCTCAAATGATCCATATGCTCCCGCTCATTTTGGGAATAAATAAGGATATTATTGATGAAGACAACCACAAAACTATCAATAAATGACTTACACACCCAATTCATAAGATCCATAAACATGGCAGGAGAATTAGTCAAATCAAATGACATCACCACAAATTGAAAATTCCCTTAGCTAATCCAAAAATAAATTTTGGGAATGTCACACTCCCTAACCTTCAATTGATGATAACCACAACGGAGGTCAATCTATGAGAAATGGGTGGCCTCTTAAACTTGATCAAATAAGTTATCGATCCTTAGCAAAGGATATTTATTCTTGGTGGTTACCTTATTCAACAGCCTAACATTAGAGCACCCCATGGAGATATACTTGGTCGGATAAGGCCTTTCTCCAACAAATCCTTCAACTCTTTCAACTCAGTCGGTGCCAGACGATATGGAGGAATAGAGATAGGTTGCATATTCCGGAGAAGATCTATGATAAATTCTTCTTGGCGAACTTTATGAACTTGAGGGCATAGTCCCTCACTCTTATACTTTGAGGTTGATAAATTCTATCATCTTGGATTCCCTAAGTTCAAGTGGGAATAAATGATCTAGAAATAAAAACTTGAACTCTTCCCAATTAATAACATTACCACATACCCTCTGCATCAACTTTTGAGTGTACCACACTTAAGCCACATCTTTCAACTAATATGCCGCCAACTAAGCCCTCTCCTCAGAAGTCATAACCATAATAGTCAACATCTTAGAGGGATCATAAATGAACTCTTGAGCATCCCTATCAGCCTTTCACCCATAGAACTCTGGAGGATTCATCCGAGTGAAATCTTCCACTCTAGAAACTAGAGTAGATCACAGGGAGAAATATTAGCCTGCCTAGCCTGAGAAGTAACCACTTGTAAAAGCATAAAAACGTTGTACTAAATTCACCATTAGTCATAGGATATCCCACAGGCTCTTGAGAAACTTAGTCCTTATTAGCCGCTGCCAGTCTTGGTAGGGGAGCTCTTTGTGGAGGCATGTTCTATAATGTAGCAAGGATATCATCAGGACTAGGAAGCCTTAATATATGGTCCAAAGCAGGACATAAGACATGAAGAAGTTAGATAATTCTTAGAACTCCATTATGCCTCCCACTCATAGGCATGGTGCACTCTCACTCTACTCAACGCGGCATGTTGGACTCTGAGGATCATTTACAAACCTAGTGATTTGATAACAAGCTTATCACAACTCAGACCTAGGATCAAGGAGTGACATTATGAATGTGAACATGAGAGTCCCCAAATAAGCCTCAAAGTATCCATAATCATATCATCGATTGAAAAGAGTATGTAAATAGTATAGTTCTAAGGGATAGGAATGTAAAACTCATGCTATGGGGATGTCATTCTCATAACCCAAGCTAGGGCCTAGATATGACACGACAAATGTAAAGTCTGAAGAAATCCTAAACAAGCCTCTTAGCATAACTTGTACACATCCTTGGTTGCGCAAATGAAAATAGACATCAAGAAAAGTCAAATATAAAAAGGGAAGCGGGTCTAACGGAAGTCTTTCATAAACATAGAAACATAAGAAGAATCAAGCTCAAAGCATATGCAAACTTAGTATCCAACAACACCTCCACTTTAGAATCAAGTGGGAGCACTCGGTCTCACCCTCATGATGACAAATGTTCAACATAAAGGAAGTCTCAACATAGCATGAATAACATAGATGCTGTCCTTGGAGTGGAGGATTCACCAAAGCTATCTTCGAAGTACCAAACTAGGCACGTAGAGGACGATGATCAAACGAAGCTCCATCCCTTCAAGGAAATATCATGTAGGCATAGAGTATGCATTGGTACATTTGAATGTACTAAGTATAAGGGGTTCTATGAATAAAGACACAAGCAATATATTCATAATCATAATGAATGGATAGATAATCTCAATATGACATACATGATCAATGCTTGTAATTAAACATGCTTGTAAAACATTTAACTTGCATAATATATCATACATATGTGGGAAGAGACTTAAACTGACATAGACCAAGTATCTATAACTTGAAATCCAAGACATGACACCCTTTCGGTACACTGGGCATGACACCCCCCAGCGAAGTGTGGTCTACTTGCCAAGGCAAACCAAACATCATAACATGAGCTACATGAATCCATTAGTATAGCAAGGCTAAATATATAATCCTATGCTAGTACATAGTTTAGAGGGCTAGACTTTATATAAGGATTTCTTGAGTCCAGCCCCCATCTTAAGCCACAGTCAGTGCTAAGTCTAATCCCACAGAATACTTGAAATAATCATACATTAATAATACATGAGTAACTTGTAAGAGCTATGATAACATGACATAAGTAGCTTAGAAACATGCTTGACCTCTATTAGTGAGCCTAACTTGAACATGAGAGTGAATAATAATCATACAAGATCGACATAAATGGATCACAAGAGGTTAAAATCTTAAAATAGGGCTCAACTTGATACTTGTAAAATCATAGACACTTTTCATAAATTCAATACATGCTTGAAAGCCCTTAATCATCATGCAATCACTTGACTTGTAAATCATGTAATAGTTCATCAACATTTGAGAATTCTTGCCATGTAATTTTATCAAACACATGGTGGGTTCATGATACTTGTTCAAAATCATACAACTCAAGAGTAAAACAAGAATAGTAAATGCAATGCAAATCAATCAACCAATATTGTAGTAAAACCTTCATTTAGGGTATCCTAAAATCTATCACAAAAGCTCATAATAGTTCATAGTTTCATAGCTCAAATCAGGCATAGTCTCAATAAATAGAACTAATTTATGGAATAAGCTTGAAATAGATATTCATGCATAATCAATCAATATTTAATAAAACCCTAACATAATTTATGTTCATTTCATAATAAGAGATACCCGTAACCAATATAACTTGAAACCATGCAATTTTCATAAAAAGAGAATGTTGGGATCTATGGGCGAAAGAACCCATGGATGATGACCCATATACCTTAAACTTTGAATATGTTAAAATGAACTTGAAGGAGACTTAAAGCTTGAGATGGTTTCTTGAGATTTGAATGAGAGATTTTATAAAGTCTTAGAGAGGTTTTTGAAAGGGTTTTTGAGTTATAGAGTTGAAAAATGGCTAAGTATGGAAGATTTCACATTTAAATGGGCATGAAACTATTACCCTAATGTCTTTGGATGAAATGAGAAAACTAGCAAAAATTTTACACTGGTCTACTCCCTAGAGGTGACACGGACCAAACAGTAGAACAATTTACACTAGTCCGTGCCTCAAACGCGTCGCGACCTGGGCAAAGACAACCACTGGAATTCAAAGTTTAGCAAATATTATTTTTCACTGTGGGTCTTATAAAATCAGGGTTATATATCCATTTCTCACTTACTTTTGCCCCCCAATCAAGAATATGAAGTCGTATTTCTGAAATCATGGACGAATATTGAGATATATAGAAATTACGATTATAGGGCATTTTGAATTACATGAGGGGTGTTCCAGTCATAGGAATAGGGAGTAACATGGATTCACTTAACACATAAAGTCTAATAGGCAGATAAGTATGACTCACTCTATGAGGACAAAACAGGACTAAGAATGTTTCATATTTCCATATCATAACACAAATCTATAACATAATAGCCTTATCCAGTACATAGTTGTAATCATAATCTTTGAATACTACACATACCATATATCCATACAAGAGTCTATAGGATGTCCAACAATGCCTTTAGTCATATGATAAGATGGGGCTCAAAACATGACTCGGGCTCACCCTTATATTAAATAAGATAATCTAAGCATCATAGGTAGAGGAATGGTGGTTTGTCCTAGAAAGATAGGACTCACCACAACAAGTGTCTCAAATCCAATCTACCTATCGAATATTGGATAGAGGTAGTCTCGGGACCCTATATGGTTAGATCATGTAGGCAAAAGTATGTGTTAATAAGTTTAAATGTACTAAGTATGTGAGCATGGAATGCATATTTATATATTGAGGGGATGGGACCACAATCGACATCTCAACGTCATATGAGCTATTACATGAATTCGTTCGATGTAGACATCCCATCGGTAAGAGAAGATTACTTGCCAAGAGTAATCTACATCATACCTTATGACCTCATCTTTTCGTTGTGATGGACACCTTCCTTATGACCCTATATTTTCTAAAGTATTTCTATATCATATCAAATCATATCAAAATGTGTAATCATTCCATACGACCCCATCCTTTCAGTAATAACTAACATATACATAGCTGGCACATAGTTCAAGGAAAAAAAAGGACCCTTTAAGATAGTCCAGATGCCCCCAATCTATTCAGTGCTAAGTCAACACCCAAGAAGAATACTTATACATATAAATATGGACCATCTTCTGACCTACGATCCGTAGAAGGTTTAGTCTAGTAACTGTTCAAAATATTATACAAAATCTCTTATACCCATCCTGGTAACATCCAGTTTCAACTTCAGAAAAGTGGTCTTTTAAAAGCGACACAAGTCATTTCAATACACACTTGGGCTTAAAAGCCAAACGTTCTTCATAATCATTCATACATGGCTGAAAAGCCAAATCATAATTCAAATCATATTTTCATGTATAGGAATAGCTCATTCACATATATCGAGATAGTGTAAATACACAAAATGCTCTATGTGATCATATTCTTATCACAAAAATAATTTTATCAAAAATCATATACATAAACATAATTGGGAGAAACCTGATTCATAAACTTCATAAAATCCAATGCTCGTGAATGCATATGCCATGAATGATGTGCGAATAACATGGGTAATAGAGATTTAATCTATAGATTCAAAAGAAAATTCAAGTAAATCCATAAATAAATCCACATTTAAATCATAATATAGAATACCCATGCTTAGGTCAAACTTTAAAGGGACAATTCAAATTCAGATCTTCATAATAGTCATGTAATTTGACATATTAGGGCTTAAATCAACTTAAAATCAACAATAAAGCATAGGCCATATTTCAATTGAATTATATAGAATAATCTTCAAAAGTCATAATTAACATAAGCTTAAATTCCACAAATCAAGTGTAAAAGAGTTTGGATCTTATAGGTTGAAAAGGGACTAGGTATCAATCTCACAAACCTAAATTCTCCAAGAAGAAACAATAAGAATTTGATGATGATTGGAGTCCTTCCTTGAATCCCAAGATAATTCTCTATTAGAGTCTTTGAGAGGAGCTCTTAAGAGAGTTGAATATAATTCTAAGTGTGAGGATGAATTTGAATGAAAGGAGAATAGTATAGGTCATTTGGATAGCTTTAGATAGCATACAAAGTAAAAAAATACCTTTAGTAGAAACCATAATTACGAAAACACTATAATGAAATTATTAGAAAAATTTTGCTAGAGGTTTCATAGTTGAGTATATGGCCCGTACCAAGGTATATCGTTGCTCTTTTGTGATCCGATACATAGAAAAATTTCGACTTATGAAGGTTCGAGATGGTAATTCCATGCCAACACTGATATGGAGGGCTTTATATCCTATGAGAGGCCACACGATCCCATGAAGCTTTACTTAGAAAATTTCTTCATTGATAAAATTTGGAGACGATGATCCAATACTTCGAAAAATTTCACTTGGATGCCCATATGGAAGGCCTCGCGGACCGTGAAATACTATATGGTTCGTGAGAGGTCCATATGTGAAATGCCTTGGAAAAAATATGGATTTTCAAGGCCAAGGTCTTCTATATTGTCTACCACATTGCCAGTGTAGCATGACATGGATTGTATGGGGTTCATGTGTGGTATGCCTTGGTCTTAAACTACACATAAAGCCAACACACTACACCAAGGCGAAGGGCCATCTCAAGGCAACTCTCTATGATCCATATACCTTCACAGGCTCATGGAGGTTTCCCTGAAGTGTCACCTTGGTCCAGAACTTTTCAAAACCAAATTTCCAAACTCCATTAAGGTTATACAAAGTTCAGATGCTTACACGAGCTCTGGATGACTAAATAAGGTGGCCTTGTTTGGGATATTTGCTGAGATCTACTAAAATGATCCTTGGACTTATACGGAATCTTGCTATAGCTACTCATATAGTAGGCCCACTTATTCACAGGCCTCAGAAGGACTATGCTCAATCATACAGGCATGATCCATAATATCTAGATAAGACCAGGCTAAAGTCACTAATGCATGTGTGTCAACCCTCAATAGAGGTCTCAAGCCCCATAAAAACAATGAATCCACCTCTGCTCTGTCTATAAAATAGTTGTGCCATACTTGGAGAGCTCCTCGAATCACGCCTTAAACTAAGTTATTGTCATCAGGTCCTGCTCCAGATGAATAAACTAATCATAAAGTCTAACCCTGAGGCTTCTAGGAGCAAATCTAATCATGAATGCCTTAGACAACTCTACCTAAGTCATAGGGGGTGCATCGATAGGTTGGGTATCCCTAAAAGTCCACCACCAGTGTCTAGCCGACCTGTCCAACTAATAAGTTGTAAAATCCATGCCTTAGGACTCCAACAATCTCAATGCCTGTTATCTCTCCATACAAGCTATCAAAAACTTGTAGGTATACTCTTCAACCTCTCCTGCGTACCTTGGTAGAGTCAATCTCAGAAAATACCCTAGCAAGTGCAGATATTGAAAATGTGTAGCTCCTTCTGGATGTGCAATTAGAGCCTCTAGTATGGCTATCTGAGTCAGAGCCTATGTTGGAGGAGCTAGGGCTAGTCTTGTACCCTGCTATAAAGCTCTATGTGCCTCTAGAAACTACGTAATGATCGTTTGTGCCTCAAGTGTGATCACAATAACAGCTGGGGTAACTAGTGCCTTTGGCTATAGAGGAGCTAAGGCATATTATCTTTGCTCAATGGGCTCTAGGGGATGCTACCTATCTGGGACTGATGATGTATCCCTACCCCTACCCAGAATCAGACCTCTATGCAGCATATCTGCAAAGAAATGAACCAATTTGATTCCAGTAAATCAATGGACAAGAGTATCATACAAAAGGAGTCAACAAGATAGGGATTTTACTAAACATCCTGTAGCCTCCAAAAGATAAGTCGTGAACGTCTTTGCATCCATTCGCAGGACTCTACTAGATGGTAGCTCTGTACAGATGAGGCTAGTGAAACCTAAGATCTGATACTAATTTGTCATGGCCTAATTTTCAGATTATGATTGCACCTAGCAGATCTTTCCTATAGGCCAGCTAATCTACCCCGCAATACGTATCTCGAATCTCTCACTACATATAGCAACACTAGCAAGTACCCATAACACAAGCACAACCTACCCATAACCTGAAAGCCATCTACACAAAGCTCATGCACACACTCATATGCATATATATACATTATACATAATAATAATAATATAAATAGCAAGGCTCATGCACACACTCCAGTATATACAACCCAAACTATAATATATAGGGCCAATGTCTGTATACAAAAGATGGACACCAAAAATAGACGAAGACTACACAATGTCCAAAGCTGCTGATGCTCACCAAGATCTCTTGAATTGCCTATTAAGCATCAACTCAATGACCACAGCTAGTACCTGAACTAGCACTAATGAAAGATGCAGAAATGTAGGGGCGAGTACCAACAATAGGCACCTAGTAGGCATTATTAGTCGACTGAGTGAAATATAATAAATATAAAATGCCAAACTATAGAAACTATAGTAAATCTAGCAAATTAAAACCAAGGTCAAGGAATAAGCTTGTCTGGAGAATCACAGGACCCCCAACTAAATAACCCAAATAGTGTGCAATGATATCGACTGATGTGACTCAAAGTCCACATATTAACTATGTTTGTGGCACCAGGAAACCTACGAGTAATGAAAACATTTATATAATAATGAAATAAATTGAGCAATGCACAAGCAATGATATAATAAAACTAAGTGAAGTCGTATCACAACTGTTATTGCACTAAGGTATAGTGGCGTATATGGTTGCAAGGCCCTAGTATCTATGCTTTGTATGCTGATTGGGCCCTTATAAGCCTAGACGGTACACCCATGCAAAACCATAGGGTGTGTAGGCATAAGAATACTAAAACACCCCTTATGTGCTTTTGAATGCCCCATAATCATAATTTTTATATATCTTAAAAATCGTGCATGATTTCAAAAATTTGACTTAATATTCTCTATCACAGAGAAAAATTGACTGGAAAATAGGTGTAAACCAGATTTTAGAAGACATGCAGTAAAAATAATTTTCGTTAATTTTTTGATTTTTAGTGTTTATCCGCACCTAGGATGCGACGTGCCTGGGGTGTGGACTAGTGTTATTTGATATCTGCATCTAGTTCGTGTTGCGCCTAAGGTGTGGACCAGTGTAATGTTTTCCTCGATTTTCTTATTTCGTCCAAGGGCATTGAGCTCATCGCCTCATGCCTATTTAAATGTGAAGTCTTCCATACTGAACCATTTTTCAACTCTACAACAATAACAACAACAACAACATACCCAGTGAAATCCCACAAGTGGGGTCTGGGGAGGGTAGATTGTACGCAGACCTTACCGCTACCTCATAGAAGTAGAGAGGCTGTTTTCTAAAACCCTAGGCTCAAAACCCATAAGCAGAAATAACTAGATATGACAAACGAAATGTAAGTAAAGGGAAGGGGACAATAGCGGCGACTAGCAATGAATAAGACAAGATAGTATGTAAATATGATAAACTAACACATATCTGTCAGGCAATGAAGTGAAAAAAGAATAGTAATAGTAAAGATGGTACAAATACTACTAGTAATAGGAATAAGATAAAGGAGAATAAGACGAAGAAGAAGAAGAAAGAAGGAATAAGAAGAAAAAGAAGAGGAAGAAGTACTTAGCCTGCTACTCTAATTCGCGTCCTCCACTCCTTTCTATCTAAGGTCATGTCCTCAGTGAGGTTGAGTTCTACCATGTCCTGTCTGATCACCTCCCCTAGTACTTCTTCGGTCTATCTCTACCCTTCCGAGTAGCTCCTACCACCAACCTCTCACAACTCCTAACAGGAGCATTGATGCTCTTCTCTACACATGCCCAAACCATCACAGTCTTGCTCTCTCATTTTCTCGGCCACTGGGGCCACCTCAAAGATACTATCAATTCTCTCATTTAAATCCAAGGATTTCATGATTAACTTTGGAACTCAAGGACCCATCTCAAGCCTCAAGTCTCCTTCAAGTTCATCTCAAGGATTCAAGGGTTAAGGTATGTGGTATTCATCCATGAGTCCTCTCACCAATGGATCCTATCCTTCTCTTTTTATGAAAATTGTATAATTTCAAGTTTTATTACCTATGGGTATCTCTTATTATGAATTATGAATATAAATTATGCTAGAGTTTTATTAAGTATTGTATGATTATGCATGAATATCTATTTTAAGCTTATTCCATGAATTAGTTTTGTCTACTGAGACTATGCATGATTTGAGCTATGAAGTCATGAACTATTATGAGCTTTTGTGATGGATTTCAGGACAGCCCAAGTAAGGGTTTTCATACAATATTAGTGGGTTGATTTGCATTAAGTTTACTCATCTTGTTTTACTCTTGAATTACATTATTTTGAATAAGTACCATGAACCCACCATGTATTTGTAAAATTACATGATAAGAATTCTCAAGTGTTGATGATATATTACTTGTTTACAAGTCAAGTAACTTCATGATGAGTAAGGGCTTTTAAGTATGTATTGATTTAATGGAAAGTATCTATGATTTTACAAATATCAAGTTGAGCCCTATTTCAAAATTTTTACCTCTTGTGAGCCATGCATGTTAAAGCAAGGGATCATGTATGATTATTATCTACTATCATGTTCAAGTTAGGCTCACTACTGGAGGTAAAGCATGTTTATGAGATACTTAAATCATGTTATCATTTCTCTTACAAGTTATTCATGTTATGATTAAGGTATGACTATTTCAAGTATTCCATGAGAATTGACTTAGCACCGATTGAGGCTTAAGATGGTGGCTCAACATAAGGGGTTCTTACATAAAGTCTTTAGTCTCTGAACTATGTGCTACCTTAGGATGATATATTATTGCCTTGCTATACTAGTTGATCCATCTAGTTCCTGCTATCATGTTTGGTTTCCTTGGCAAGTGAACCACACTTCACCAGGGGTGTCATGCTCGGTCACCTAAATCAAGAGGGTGTCAGGCCTCGGAGTCCAAGTTGTAACTGCTTGGTCTATGTTGGTTAAGGTCTCTTCCAATATATGTATGATATATTATGCAAGTTGAATGATTTACAAGTAGATTTTATTACAAGCATTAATCATGCATGCTATATTGAGATTATATATTCATTGATTATGATTATGCATTTGAATATATTGGCTTATGTCTTTGTTGCATTTCACCCCGCATGGCTAACACATACTCTATGCCTACATGATCTTACCATATAGGGACTGAAACTCCTTTTGGTCATCCACCTCCACATGGCTAGTTTGATACTTCAGGAAAAGCATTGGTCAATCATCAACTCCTAGGATAATATCTAAGTTACTCTTGCTATGTTGAGACTTCTTTATGTTAAACACTTGTTAACATGAGGGTGAGCCCAGGAAGTGTCTTAGCCTCCGGTCCTTTCTAAGTTAGAGGTGTTCTTGGATACTATGATTTGTATATGCTATGAGCTTGACTCTTTTATGCTTTTATGAATATTATAAACTTCCCCTTAGTCCCACTTTCCTTTGTAATTATATCACTTGTTGATGCTTATTTTGGTTCAGCAACCAAGGAAGTGTGAATGATACTCTAAGAGGTTTTATTTTGGGTCCCTTTGGATTCTAATTAGTCATGTCACATCTAGGCCCTAAGCTTGGGTCATGACAAGCTTGGTATCAGAGCCAGGTTGTTAATGGTCCTTAGAAATCCCACACACTGCGTTGATTAGTGATAACATCATACAAAGCTCTACTCTTTTGAAGAACAAGAATGAAAAGGATGAAGCATAAGAATATCAAAGGAGGTCCATAACAAGATCTCAAACCAAGGAGTTTAATGATAAGATTAATGGGTTTCCATTGCAAATCCAAAGGTGTCTTGTTGGGGAAGAAGGGCTAAAGCCCAGGAAGGATGAATTAACCAAATGATACAATTAGTTGGTGGCCGAAATTCAAGTCTAATATGAAGAATTTTATCGTTAAATTTCATGCAAATAAGGCCATAAAGAGTTCATGAATCAGCCACAAAAAATGTTGCTTTCTGCTATAGTTTGCAGAGAAGACTAGTCAAACTTTCCAAATTTGTCAAGATTCTTTTTCCATTTGGGTTTTACCATATTTCGTTATTTATATGTAGGTTATTAATGTTTTTACTTGTTTTATTTAAGCTATACTATTACCATTTAATGCTTTCCTAGAACTGCTAGATATATTCCTAATTGAAGTAACTTTATTTCCTTTCTAGAGTAGGATTTCCCTTGTAATTTTCTTTCTAGGTTTTGGAAACTCCATGGGCCTTAGCTAAGGAGTCTTGGACGTCCAAGGTCCCTAAATATATATAGGAGTCTTTTTTCTTTCATTAATGACAATTAGATTGATATTAATAATATTTGAGAGAGTTCTGTTGAACCTTTGTAACTTGTTCTTTGAGAATTTATCTTTAAACCTTTAGTAGTTCATAGTTTGAGGTATAAAGTACTTTCTTCTTCTGATATCTTTGATTTATTTTTTGTATTCTTTAGAAGATGATTAGTTTACATGCTAATTATTCTCTTTAGTTACTCATAAAGTGGTCAAGATCCCAATCTAGCATTTTGATTCGTTTTCTCAAGTAAAGGCATTAGATTTCTCCCATAAATTTTTGTGTTGTTACTTGGATCTTGTGAAGACCTTAGAATACCAATTTCTTGGAAATTATTGGATATTTCCTTTCAATTTTCCATATATTTAATTTGCTTTTATCTTTATTTTTTTGTTGTTGCTTCCGCGTTCTAGTATTCACTCCATCTTAATATTGTTTCTAACCTTAATCCTGTCAAGTAGTATCATAGCGGTTCTATAAAGATTTCATTCTTGGTAAATCTTGGGATTTTTTAAGTATAAAGAACGAAAAAAGTAATAAAAAAGTTTTTATTAAAAGGGAGATAACTTGCTCTCCAAGAAATTTGTTTACTTACCCTCAAATAAAAAGGACTTAAGAAGAGGGGATTCTAAATCTTTGAGGACATGGGAAATGTTTTTCTGATTCTTATATAATTCTAAGTAAGTTCCTTTTTATTTGTATTTTGTTTCAACTAAATCTTTCTTTTTCTAGGACTAGTTCTTTACTTTCTTTTGTGCCCCAAAAAATCTATATTGTATTACTAAGACCTTGATACTTATCTGGATTTAATTATAAATCTACTCAGTACTCTTGTTGAAAGGATATCCTAGGGGGAAAAGGCAAGTATGGGTGAGGTCAAAAGATGGTAAAAGCCATATTAATTGTGTGATTGATATTTTCCTTTAAGATGTATAATTTAGGTAGTGGTTAAGAGGGGGCTCATTTACAAGCTGAGATCAAAGGAAGGAATGACTTCACCCTTCAAGCTATGCACCAACAATTCGAGAGATAGAACCTTCAATTACAAAAGATGAGAAATATGATTATCGAGCAGAATGAGACCATAGTTGTAATTAGGAGGGAGAATAATATTGTACCACCAAATATCGTTAGACCCTAAGTTTGAAGAAATATACCCCATGTCACTTTTATAAATCTTGAATATCATAATAATGATTTTGATGGTGAACTTAATCTAGAAAGAAGAGATAGGAGGGGATAAAGAGGTAGATTAAAAGATGGTAACAAGTAATATTAAAATATAAGGTTCCATCTTTCAAGGGGACAAGGAACCAGACATGTACTTTGATTGGGAGAGACAAGTTGAAGAAATCTTTGATTGTCATAACTACTCTTAGGGTAAAAAAAGTTAAACTTGCTGTTGTTGAGTTTTCTAATTATGCTGCTTCTTGGTGAATAAAGCTTTCTAGGGGCAAAGTGCAAGATGAGCTACCAACTATTGCTACCTACGAAGAGATGAAGAGGGTGATGAGGAAGAGGTTTATGCCATCATATTTTTAAAGAGAGCTACAATATCGCTTTCAACACTTGAAGCAAGGTTCCATGTTAGTGTATGAGCACTTCAAAAGCATGGATATGGCTGTGATCTAAGCTAATTGCATGGAGGAAGAAGAAGTTACAATGGCTAGATTTTAAATGGTTTAAATTCTAAAATAACTAATGTAGTAAAGCTACAACAATACACAACTTTAGATGAGTTAGTTGATTTGTCTGTTAAAGTAGAAAATCAAATCAAGAAAATGCAACAACCTGACTGATAGAGAAATTGACCTAACTCTATCTCTAAGAAGCTATGGTCAGATCAAGAGGGAAAAGCTCCTTCTAAACTTCAAGAAGACAGAGGTAAAGGTAAAGTTGATGAGGGAGGTAAAACCTTCAATCCCTGATCTTCTAAACCTTTCAGTTCTATTCAATATCATAAATGTCATGGGAGGGGTCATATGATACATGAATGTCCAAGTAGAAAAAACATCATACTTAGAGAGAATGGAGAATATGAGAGTGAAAAAAGTGAGGGGGAATAAGAAGAGGGAGGAGGTATAAGTGAGAAAGATGATTTAGAACTTCCCAATGATGGTGTAATTGGGATGGTTAGGAGAATTATGACTATTAATTAGGGTAGTAGTGATGAAGGACGGAGGGAGAATTTATTCCATACTAGATGTGGAATAAAGGGAAGGACTTATTCTATGATTATTGATTGGAGAAGTTGTGCAAATATGGCGAGTTCATATTTGGTAGATAAGCTAGGAACTGCATGCATGAAACACTCTACCCCATGTAGGCTCCAATGGTTGAATGATAGTGGAGAGGCAAAAGTAAACAAACAATGCATGATTTCATTCAATGTTAGTAGGTATGAAGATGAAATTCTTTGTGATGTAGTTCTAATGCAAGCATCTCATATTTTACTTGGCTGACCTTGGCAACATAAGAGGGAAGGAGGATATGGTGGCTTTGGGCACC
>JAOTQJ010000011.1:17724469-17734659 GCA_025642045.1 Solanum sejunctum | reverse complement strand
AAGTTGCATTGACTAACTGATACTTCACAATTGAAAGAAGCGCAGACAGTTTAAAGAGCTATTTTGCTTTATTCCATCATACTTTAAAGCCAAAAAATAATAAATTTTTGATTTCATTCGAGATTAAATAAGAAAGGGCTTTAATTTGTACTACTTTGTTTAGGCTATCCCATTTTCCTATGTGTAGATATTCCTTTTAACTTTTTAGTGTCAGCAGCCATTTGGCTTGACCCCATGCTTCAAGTTTATAGATGCCATTCTCTTCCTAGAATATTATACAAAGAAACATAGGAGATTAACATCCACATGCCAATAATCAATTGGAAAAGTACTAAAAGTGAAGAAGATTGCCATTTTCAAGACAAGTGCACAACCTTTGTTTGCTTAATTGATGTGCTTATCAAGAGATTGGAAAGTAGGGGAGAGATGCCTTAATTCTTAGGGCAGCAAAAGTATTTATTGAACTATTTCTTCAACACGTAATTACGTGTGAAACTAATTTTTTTAAAGAGTCAAATATTAGTTAAAGCTTTTAGCGACAAGAAATATATATATTAACATGTGACTATCTCACTAGATACGACAATATATATAGCTTTTAATAGTAAGAAATATATATATTAAATAAAAAATGCTAATGCTTTTACTCACATTAGTTAATCTTGGATCCAATATCGATATATATTTTACGGATACTTACAAAAAGTGCTAGAATGTAATTGTCATTAGTTCTTAAAAAATATATTTAACAATAATTAAGCTATTATCGCTATTTAACTACTGCCAAAGATAATTTTTGGTTTAGTAAGAAAGCATACCTTTATATAATTTACTTAAATTATTGATATCTCATCTAGTATCAAATATTATATTGGAATGTGAATAAATTTGCATTACGCATTGCAAGGACAATTTTGACAGCAACGCAAATTTTCAACAGAATTTTCTCTATTTTCAGAGTTCAATCCCCCCAAAACATTTCTTAATTACAAACAATATGCCCTTTTTTTAGGGGGGGGGGGGGTTCCTCACCCAATGTTCAATGTACATATTAAAATCTTATTAAATTCAAATTGAACGTATAAATGTTCTCCAATATGATTTTCTCCATCACCAAAACCGAAACCCAAGAAAACATATCTTTTATCTAATCTACTAAGTCTTCAACAATAAGTCTCCTCTCCCTTTTTCATTTGTTACATGTCATTGTCAATATATATAACCTATTTAGAATGGAAAAGGCTATTCAGAAACTATTTGGCACTGTTGGATCTCTTTGCTTTACAAATATCATCTTCATCAATTAAAACGACAACATGCCTAGGGGTCGACCACTTTCTTTGCAGGTTTCACTTGCACCACCCTTCCCTTTAATCTTTTTCTCCACTTTTTCTTAACTTTAAAGTTTTCAAGTTTTATTATGTACATCTTTATCTCTCGCAATGATTGGAGCTAAAATTTTTATTAAGGAATTTAAAATTTGAACAAGTAAATATATGAACTAGTCGATAGAGTTCATTAGAATCCAGTAATATTTGATATTAAGCATAATTTACAAAGATTGTAACAAATTATAATAAGTTAATTTGAACCTATAATTCTTGAAGTATAATACATTCAATGCTAAAAAAGTTTCTTACATATTGAACTCATAAAATTTAGATTTTGAATCCGCGTGACCAATTTTTCCAAGATGACAAATTATCATTTTATCTAGCTATTTTTTGATTAATAAATGTGGTGGTGATCAGAGGATACAAAAAAATGTGAAACGATTATTAAAACTTAGACTAAATTAATTACTATCAATTAATTACTATTTGATTACAAAGCAAGGGATAATTATGATAATTATTTAATCCTAATTTATTTATTTTACAGACAGTAGAACTCAAAGTAAGGATGTGTTGCCCTGGTTGTGAGAGAGTTGTTAAAGATGCTATCAAGAAGCTTAAAGGTATGCATATGTGCATATACATATTATCTTGTCGTGCTTTTGATTTCTATCATCATCTGTTGTCTATTATGTCTCGTTTATTACACAATCTTTGATGTTGTTATTGTTTCTGCTAATGAGTTGCTATATTTTCTTCAATGTCATTTTTTATTTTCGTACCTACTTTGATTTGCACTTATGTCGAGGATTCTCTCAAACAACCACTCAACCTCCACGAAGTAAAGATAAAGTTTGTGTATATTCTATCATCTTCTGATCCTAATCGTAAACTTTACCGAATATATTATTGCTGTATATACCACCTCAATTAATTATTAGTACTTTTATTGTTGCTACTATTGAAGTATACAAAATTAAATTGTAATTTGAGGAAATAGTTATGATTCCTATCTAAGCCACAAATTTGCTCCTTGGATTCTATAGTACTTCCGTTGTCCCTATCTATAACAATTTAACTTTAGAATATTAATTTTCTCCTTTCTTGAAATTATTTTTAGTCACATAAGTATCTATGACAGGTGTGGATTCAATAGAAATAGAGATGGAGATGGAAAAGGTGACTGTAACGGGCTATGTCGATCGAAAAAAGGTGCTAAAAGCAGTGAGAAGAGCAGGAAAGAGAGCTGAATTCTGGCCATATCCAAATCTACCTCTATATTTCACATCAACAAATAATTACTTCAAAGATACAACAACAGAATACAGAGAAAGTTACAATTATTGGAGGCATGGCTACAATGCCACAGACAAATATGGCACTCTGCCTATTACTCAAAGAGGAGATGATCAAGTCAGCAATTTGTTTAATGATGATAATGTATATTCTTGTTCTCTAATGTGATGTATACAACATGTATATTAATCTTATTATCGATTTCAATAAAAATAATGAATGAAATGGTTGATCTCATAGATTATGTGTAATCTCAAAAAGTTAAGGATTAGTAATTCGTTTTAGGAATAGAATAGATTTGATCTTATATATACGTAAGAAAGATAATCAAATATAGTCTGATGGTAATCAAACCTGGTTACAGTCATGTATTATATACATGACATACACGTATATCATATGATATACAAGGGATATTCATGAGACTGCTCAGCTTCATGACTCAAAGTTCAGTTTGATCATATTTCATCTTAAACCTCATCAATCATTCCAAACATGAGATATAAGTTCCATAAGATGTTACCAAGCTTTTGTAACACCGACTGAATTAATTTCAAATATATATAATAAACTAATTAATCTGCGATAAATATAGTCATGTTTTATTTACATAAAAAAGTCAAAAATCGTAGAAAAAATATACACAATCATACAATATACTTTGCCAAAAATCATAATAAGTTATAATGATTATAAAATGTAGATTAATTATACATGAACTATATATTGAATATACATTATGATACATTCAAAAATTAAACACAACTTGGCTATACACAAAATATATACTAACTATACATGCGTATATAGCAAATGACCATTTTTTTGCTGATTATTTTGACCGAATGACCATATAATATAATTATTTCTTGAATCATTAATAAATGAATGAAATATTGATTTGTCCAAAAATTACTTGGCCCGAAATGAATTGGACTAACATGGCTAAAAAGGGTGCCCGCTATAATCTCCATCCTATTTTGGACACCAAAATGCTTGCTAGCTTTGGTATTGAGTTTTGAAATCATATTATCAAAATTCTGCAAATCAATATGAGTTGTGATGAAATTATTGAAGTTTCTTCATCCTTAATCAAAAATTTCAATTTCAATGCATTAAATTTCTAGTACTTTAATATTTTTGAACACCTCATATTTTTTTTTTATGTCTTTTTAATTGAATAGTTAATATTGAAGCAACAATTGATTAGGACGACTAATTCCATATGTATAGAAATACGTTCGCAAGAATGAAACTCAAAAGAATTGACGGGGGCCTGCATAAGCAATGGAGCATGTATTTTGTTGCGCTCGTTGCGGGACTTAACCCAACACCTTACGGCACGAGTTGGAGAAATTCTATTTAAAATGGATGGTGTGAGTTTGTCAAATGCTCGACAAGCCGCTACATTAGCGGCCCAAGAGATCCTATCAATTTTGTATCACTAAACTCATACAAAAAATTGACACACACACACAAAGTCAATAAATTAGATCAGCCTACGAAAACGAAACACTCTACATAGCGCTAAGTATAAAAAAAAAAAAACCCTCTAAAACTAATCTGACTTCAAAATACTAAATATTAAGATTTTTTACATTTTATAGTTAAACAAATAAAAATTTAATAGATGTAACTTTAAATAATTTTAAATTCCTAGATATTAAAACCATAATTAAATAATAAATATTTAATTAAAAAGTAATTTTATTTATTCCAAAATCTTCTAAAACAAAAGGTAAAGAGATTCGATCCAACATTTCAAACATGAATAGGGGTGACAAAATTAAACCCAACTCGTTCAATTCATCCAATCCGTTGAAATTTTTATTCGCCCATTTATTAGCTTAACCAAACCCATTTTAACCCATATAAAATTGAGTTGATATTCAATCTGAATTGACTCGAGAGAAATCTTGTCAAAATATTTTTAAAATATATTTTTTAATTTAATATGTTTTATATAATTAAAATAAAAAAAATATATTTTAATTAAATACTAAAATATTGAAAAAAAACAAATAAAGTAAGCAAAATTTGATAAAAGTTGAATGGATTGAATCTTAACTCGCTCTATAACTCATTGCTCAACTCATTTTAACTAAACAAATTTGAATTAATTTAAATTTGAATTAATTTCTTATCTTGACATATTATATTCGCTTAAATTTGAGTCAACTCGTCCCTCCAATTGAGAAAATCCGGCTCAATTAACCCAACTATATGATGAGTAACTTTTTCATATTCCATTTGTTGACTTCCATCTCTTCCTGGTCTGCTTGTCCTGCCTTCCTCTCAGGTTTATTATCTTTTCATCAATCATTAATTTTTGATATATGAATGATGATTTTGAGTGTCACCACTGTATATCTTGCTGATTCATTTTGGAAGCAGTTGGACAAAATTTTTCTCTTTATATTCTATTGTAGTTGCAACTTGAAGAAAAAGTTAAGGATCTGTTGTATGTCTCCAATTTTTTGTACTCCCTGTATCACTATTGTGCAGTTGTTGTATTTAATTATTTATATTTTTTGTTTCCGAATCGATTTGAACAATCCTTATAAGGTTTTTGAGTTTAGAATGGAAAAATAAATTAATCTGAGTTTTAGCTCTGAAAGTAGGTGAACTTACTGCTTGATAATGATTTGGGTCTTTGTTAGTAAGCAGTTTTATCCCCAAAGTGGCACAAATCTGGATTGGTAAGGCTGCAAAACAGGTATCATGCACTGTGTGGCAACAGCAACATAACCATTGTAGTCCCATAAAGTGGGTTCTGGCCATTTTGTGGAGCGTAGGCTGTACGTAGATCTTGCTTTTACCTTAGGTGGTTGAGAGGTTGTTTCTGATAAATCATCGACTCAAAAAAGGAAAAGATTGAAGCAGTCTTGAAAAACAAGTAATGGAATTACATAAACAAATAGTATTAGATTAGTACTACGGCAAAATAATAGGATGGTCAAAAATTCTAGAAGGAATAAAAATGAAGATATAAAACTACAAGAGTAATACTACGTGTGGTGATATGGCGTTGTGGACGAACAACAGGAGTATGCACTCCTACCTAATTAAATTTCTACCCTAATTCATGCGATACACAACCTCCTATCTAAGGTCATGTCCTGGGTTGTCATGTCTTGTCTAATTACCTCTCTCCAGTTTCCAATACTTCTTCGATCTACTGCTACTTCTCCTTAGATCATCCATAGCCAACCTTCGCACAGGGATATCTATGCATCTCCTCATCACATTCCGAACCATCTCAACATTGCTCCCAGCATCTTATCCTCCACCAAAGTCACTTCCATCTTGGCTCGGATATCCTCGTTTCTAATCCTTTCTCTCCTAGTAATGCCCACACATCCATCATAAGGGTACTTATTTTCGCCACTATCATTTTCTGAATGTGAGAGTTCTTGGTAGAGGAGTATATGATTCCATCTCTTCCAAATAAATTCAGATTGGTCGAAGAAAAGCTATAATGACATTCAACTTTATCAACTAAGCTATAAAGTTATACAACTTGTGATGAAGGCCTAGCAAACTTTACAAATACACAATGCTAGGCTTTTCTACTGTTACATTATTCTTACTTCTGTATTGCATTCTTAATGCAGAACAATCGTAATGACTTCTGTAAGTGCAAATGAGAATTGCCTTGGTTGGGCTGCGACAGATCCGTCTGGAGTTCTTTCACCTTATGAATTCAGCCGGAGGTACATTTACAACGTGCAAGGATTAAATGACCTTTTGTGATGCTTCATTTTCTTTTCTTTTGGTTGCGTTTTCATCGTCTGACAAGGCCAGTTCTATTTCTCCACTTTTTGATTATGTTAAAATAGGACTATGTAATCCTATTTTAACAGATTACATGATCATTGACTAACTTTTAATGGTTGAACCATTGATGTAATTCTACTTCTCGAGTTATTTTACCTTGCAGCTAGTTATCTTCTACTAAAATTTTATTTTACTCACCACAGGAAAGTCGGTAGTGATGATGTTCTACTAGACATTGCATTTTGTGGGATATGTTTCGCTGATGTTCTCTGGACCAGGAATAAACTTGGAACTTCAAAATATCCTCTAGTGCCAGGGTGCAAAGCTTGGTTTCAAAAATCATTTAGTATCAGGACACATTTTCACTCATTTACTTATATTGTGCAAATTTTTCATGACTGTCAGACATGAAATCACGGGAACTGTGAGAGAGGTTGGTTGCAATGTTAAGCACTTCAAAGTTGGCGATCATGTTGGAGTTGGAACATATGTTAATTCATGCAAGGAATGTGAATACTGTAGTGACGGATTAGAGGTTCATTGCTCAAAAGGAGCTACACACACTTTTGATGATATAGACGTGGATGGTACCATTACTAAAGGAGGATACTCCAGTTACATTGTTGTTAATGAACGGTAATATATCTACCTCTCTGATAAATTATGTGTTATTCTCACCCCACTCGTCCCAACGTCACCTGATCTGTACCCTATGTGGACCAAATGGTCGTGAAAAATTGGTATAAGTTTACTGATATGTGTTGCTTATATGTACAGGTACTGCTTTAGCATACCTGAAAATTACCCGCTTTCATCTGCAGCACCTTTACTATGCGCTGGAATTACTGTTTATACTCCAATGATAAGACATAACATGAACCAACCTGGAAAATCTCTAGGTGTGGTTGGATTAGGTGGTCTAGGTCACTTAGCAGTGAAGTTTGGAAAGGCTTTTGGATTGAATGTAACAGTATTCAGTACAAGTATATCAAAAAGAGAAGAGGCGTTAAATTTTCTTGGAGCGGACAAGTTTGTAATCTCATCGGATGAACAACAGATGACGGTATGATGTCAGTCATAAAGATATCACAGAAAATATTGTATCCTGCTGTTGTTGTGATTGATCTCTTACTATATTACAGGCGCTGAGTAAGTCATTTGACTTCATTATCAACACTGCTTCTGGAGATACTCCATTTGATACATACTTGTCACTGTTAAAGACTGCTGGCATTCTTGTTCTGGTTGGCTTCCCAAGTGAAGTGAAATTTCTTCCAGGAAACTTAATCCTCGGTATTATTTTCTGTAACTTCTCACAATTTGAAGCAAGTTTGTGTTTTATATATTATACTCTGCTAAAATAACTCGTTTCTGGCAGGTATGAAGAGTGTCGTTGGGAGTGTAACTGGTGGAACAAAGCAGACACAAGAAATGCTGGATTTCTGTGCTTCCCACAAAATTTATCCAGAAATTGAGATAGTCCCCATTCAGTATGCCAATGAAGCACTCGAAAGGTTAATAAAGAAGGACGTCAAATATCGCTTTGTAATTGATGTAGGGAACAGCCTCAAGTAGAGGCGGGATGAAGAGTATGTTCTCTTGCCCTGATTTAGTTAAGCATCGCTAAATCTCAGATGAACATTCATGTGACTGTTATATAACACAGCTAATTCGCGCATCAGCATAGTATATTTTTCGTAATTATATACTTCTGAAAAGTACTTTTTAAGGTCCAAAGCATAAGGGAATGATATTATACAGGCTAAACTAGAGAGCATGTTCATGCTCATCTTTTTGTTATGTGGTTGTGCTTTATCATGTGAACTTATACGGGGCATGTTATTGTCTATATTGTTGGGTTGTGCCTATCATCTTCGTTGTCTTTTTATGTATGTACTATCATAATAATGGCAGAAATGGCATCATTTTTCTTTTGGTATATAGTACTTGGTGTAAAGAAAGTACAAAAAGATTCTTTTAACATTGGTTCTATCAGAAAAAAGAAAAATTGTTCCTTATAATTATTTTACAAAGTAATGTATGACAATAACCACAAGTGGTGTGTAAATGAAAACAAGTATTGGAAGGAAAATATAGTAATGAAGCTGTTATGCTGAAACATAATGAAGAGGACAGTAGTAGTCCAAGTAAACAATAAGTAGTTTTTCTGTCTCATTTTATTTGATACTTTTTAATGCGGTATAGTATTTAAGAAAGAAGAGAAGATTTATGAAATTTATGGTATAAAATAATTTTTTCATATTTGTGTGATTGAGAATCATTTCATTAAGGGTAAAAGGAAAATTTCAAAGTTAAATTATTTCTAATTAAAGCTAGAGGACATTCTTTTATGAACAGACTAAAAAGAAAAAGATATTATATAAAATGGGACAGAGGGAGTAATAATAAAATTGAAGGACAAGGTAGTGTATGAATAATAATAACAAAACCATTAAGGAAGTGAAATAATGTTCGACTATCCACTAATTTTCTCTTCTGATCCTCGACCTTCATATTCTCATATTTTAAGTCATGTCCTCGATAAATTGTTATTATGTCATGTCTAATCATCTATTTCCAAGACATTGCTAGTGAATTTCTACCTTTCCTTGTACTTATAATTGTCAAAACCTCGCACTTCAGCGTTGCATTAGCACATGTCCTCTTTACATGTTCGTATGAATGATCTCAGCCCCGCTTTTCTCATAGTGTCCATCATTGGGTCACTCTCACCTTGTCGTGAACATCTTTATTCCTTGTATCATCTCTCTCAATATGCCTACATATCTATCTTAACATTTCCATTTCTACTACTTTCATTTCTGAACATATAAACTTTTGTCTAACTATCACTTCGCCCACACAACATGCATGGAATGGTGTGACAACCACTTTAAATATTTCCGACATTCTTATCATGCAAAACACCGAATAAAGCTTATTTTTTATCCACCCAACTCTACATGGTGTATAGTATCATCATCAATTTCTTCATTTTTTTTAAAGGATAGTACAAACTTTTCCCTTTGAAGATGACTTGTGTATTAATCATTACTATCACATTTTCTAGTAATTTATGTAACTGAAACTTGCATTTCAAGTATTTTTTTTGGACTTAACTTGAATTCTCTATATCTAAGATGTGCCTCCAAATCTTCGTCCTATTGTAAAGTCTGTCGTGAGTCTTATTAATCAAAGCTATATCGTTAATAAATAGCACATACCAATATGAGACCTTCCCTTAGGTATACCATATTAATTTATCCATCATTAATGCAAATAATACAGGTTAAGAGTTGATCCTTAAAGTGCAGATATACACACACATATATATAGATACACAAGTGTTGATTCTTCTTGGCACAAGCTAAAGATATATCATAGTGATTTACAATAACATATCCAATGGAATCCTACTAATGGGGTCTGGAGAGGGTAAAATATACGCAAATCTTACCACTAACTTCTAGAGATAGAAAGGTTATTTCCAGAAAACTCTTGCCTCAAAAAGAACAGTGATTAATGGATTGTAAAAACTTATGAGGTCGTGTATTGCCTCCCCTGCTAGCGACATAATAGTAATACTTTTTGACTACAATCATTTTATTTTTCTTGTTTTTAAACAACTAAAACGATACACTTTATTATTTACTTATGTATCATTTTAATTTAACTATTTTTTAAAGAAAAAATTACACAATTACACAACTACACAATATATTTTATCATATTTTCTAATAATTCCTACCGTTCTAAAAATTTATAAAAATCTCTTATTTTCAC
>JAOTQJ010000011.1:17679544-17693162 GCA_025642045.1 Solanum sejunctum | reverse complement strand
AAAAAAATGTTAGAAAAATATTTTTTACCCCCCTACCTACCCCCCGCCCCTCACACACACACAAAAAAAAAAACTAAAAAAAGAAGAAGAAAGTCATTTTTTCTAAAAAAAAAAAACTTTAAATTTTTAATTGTTGGCTTTGGGACAAGTGTGATTCGAAATTTTATAATATTGATTCTCCACTGGACGATTTGTGTGGATGCCATTCACAACTTATTCGGAATCGTGATAACTAAATTCTTATTAACTATAAAAGAAATTAAAATGATAAATACTTTTTTGTGTTATTTATTCTTATGAAAAATCTACGTTACATACTCTTTTTAAATCTTTTAAAGAAATTATATGTTTGAATTTATATTTTTAGTTAAAATTATTATATATGTTCATATGTATTGCTACTTCTTTTTTATTAAATTACGATGGAGTTGTTTTTCAGATGAAAATATTTATGATGATTTGTTTAAAAAAAAGAAGAAGATAGTATGTGATATATATGTTATCTTATATTATTTGAGGTGTATTTTTCATATTTATTACAAGAATTAGTTTAGTGTATATGTTTTGCCCGTATATATCGTTTTAATTTAAAAATTATATATAAATAATATTTGCTATTAAATAAATATAATATTTTGTGTAAATAAAATTAAATAAATATTATTAGCTTGATGCAATTATTTTGATCTATTATAAATTGATAAAAATGAGAAAAATCAATTTAATTACTTATAATACATATATGTTAATAGTTTATGAATACATAAAGTGATAATTTGGAGTTAAATAGTCAAAAGTTAATTAATAAATTAATCAATTAAAATTTAATATGAAAAAAGACACCTAAATATAAAAGAAATAGTTTAATGTCTACAATGTAATAAAATTGAATTTTTTTTCTTTTTAAATTTGTTATTTACAAACTTTTTTTTAAATAAAATATTTGATAGTCAAAATTGTAACTAATTTCAAAGTTTTAAATATTAGAATAATAATAATATTTTTCCTTTTATTTCCTTCATAACTTAGAAGAATTATTTATATAGAATAGTTCTAGATCAAAAATGAAAAATATATAAAAAAAATTAATCCAAAAATGAATGTTGAAGCTAAATAACTAAAAGATAAGATAATAAATTAAGAAAAATAGTGAAAAGATGACTTTGCCTAAAGTAGAGCAAGAAAAGATAAAAAGTTCAAACAATATTCTTAAGGATTTTTACACTTAGAATATTTAAGTGGATTTATATTTGAATCGTATCGTATGAAAGTCTAAAATGTCAAATCGCTTTTATGATGATGTTTAGTTTAAACTTTTGCCTACTTAGTTCGTAGATAAGATCGACTTTCTTTCTACTAGAAAGAGCTCATGCCTTTTCTTTTAGAGAGGTTATGGGCAAAATACCAAAAAGTGAATCGGCTATGCAATCCTGTTCCTTATTCACCTTTTCAGGGAAATGCAATTCTTGTATGACCTTTTTTTGCCTTTTCTTTCACTGCTATCTCATGCTATAAATAACTTATCTATAAAATTAAAAAAAAAAGATATTTTTTATATAATTCACACCAACTACTCAACTTATACCCAATTCATCCATATATCTTATATTTTATATACGTATAAAAGAGAATGTTAAGCTCACCTATATGACAACTCAATATGCTCTCAACATTCTTTTCTCAACATGTCTGCTCTTTAAACTTACAATACCTATTCATCAATGATAGCATTATTATACACAAAATTGTCTTCATCCTTACTTGAATAGAATTATTATCACACAATGTATTTCTCCTATCTCATTAACAAAGTAATTTTTGATTTTCAAATGATTTGGACTTTTTTTTTCCAAAGTAGAGAATAATCAATTTGCCCTTTTCCTAGTTATGATTATATATTAGCAAAAATATAGGGGGATTCAAAAACCCTCTGGCAAGTCCACTACATGCTTCTGTTTTCTCGACTCTTTCTCCTTTCATGGACTCATCCTTCGCCCACAAGCGACACTTGGACACCGCCACCACACTTGATACTTCCACCGCCTCCACTCCCCCCAAGCGCCGCCACCAACTGCTGCCTCCCTCTGCAACTCCGCCGTCCAATTCCTTCCGTACACCACCACCACCGAAGCTCTCTCCCGGTGAAGCATTCTTCCGAATCCTCTGTCCGGCGGACAAAACTGGAGGTGTAATCGGAAAAGGTGGAGCCATAATCAGACAGCTCAGAGAGGAGACCGGTGCTAAGATTCGCATTGACGATTCGCTATCCGGCTGCGATGAGCGTGTTATCGTTGTTATAGCCGACTCGACGAAGAAAGATGCTGCTAATTCTAATCATGGCAGCTCGGATGCTGGTAGTTTAAATGCTGAAGAATCAGCTTATTCGGCTGTCAACGAAGAGTCATCATCCCAGGCTCAGCGGGCGTTGATTAGAGTACTTGAGAGAATCTGGAAAGTGGATGAGGAGGGGAATGCGGTTCAATCGGAAGGAGAAGGGAGGAAGGATGAATCTAGCGATGGGCGGAGTCCACAAGCAGTGGTGGTTTGTAGGCTATTAGCACCGAGTAATCAGGTTGGAAGCGTACTGGGAAAAGGGGGGAAGATTATTGAGAAGATAAGGCAGGAGACTGGAGCTCAAGTTAGGGTTTTGCCTAAAGATCAGTTGCCTGCTTGTGCATTACCTGGTGACGAGTTAATTCAGGCAATGCACTTTCTTCCTAATTTCCAGTTGTCTTGAATTCAATCATATATGGAATAATTTGTTCACTTGCAGGTTTCATGTTACTGTTTCTGTACACGTCTCTTCGTACCAAATTTGAATTTTATGCTTGATTGATAATCTAGTCATGCTCATAGCTTCCATGTACCTAAATGAACACCAGATGAAAGAGAGAATTCATCCAATGTATAATTTAGCTAAATACACAAAAAGGCTGAATAAATGAAGTTCCTTACTGATAGATTCTCTGTTGTCTTGTGTGCTCACCCACCCGTAGTAATTCACAGCAGTATCCAAAATGGAGATTAAGAGGAAGAAGTTGGAATATAGATTAATATACTTGTGTTTGTCGAGATGTATTGGAATAATAGTTGGAAGACATAAAAAGGAGTTGGAAAAGATGTTACATCTAATTGAAAATATCACGTAGCAGTATGTTTTCTGTCCAATTTACTATACAATGATTGTAAGTTCTGCCTATAAAGGAAATAAGTTATTTAGAACTGTCAAGAGTGGGAGCAGACCAAGTAAAGCTGAGCGAAGGGAGTATGCTTTTGGAAGTCAGTTACTTGAATGTGATGGATGCAAATAATAAAAAGGAATAAAAGGAACAACATGATGTAAGACAAAATATATATTTGTAAGAGTAATTTCTCAAGAAAATATATATTTGTAAGAGTAACGTATTGCATGAGTGAGGTCGAGATATATCAATCTAGTGTACAACATATCATGTCGAAGTAGCTCTTTCCCCCATATAAGAGGTGTATACGAAATAGGAGCCCTATGCGATAGACTTCTTTCCTACTAGGGATGGCAATGGGCCAACGCAATGGCGGGGCGGGGCAGGGAAGGGAAAGGTAGGGCAATATTTAAATGGGGCAGGGTGGAGCCTGGCGGGTCAGCACCAGTAATTTTTAGAACTTCAAATAGGGTAGGGCAGGGCAGGGCAGCGGTGGGTTGTGTTGGGCCAAAAGGCCCAATATTTTAGCTGAGCTTCGGCTCATAATCTACAAAGTAAAATCATTCATGGTTAACATTATAAACAAGGATTGGTGCCATTTATTTTCCATTTTCCTCTTCCGACCCTTATAGCATAATCATAATCAATATCTGTGCACGCTAAGTGAAAGGAGAATTCTCTCCTTGTAGATCTTATAGTTCTCGCTATTTTTTGAAATGTAATATCAAAAAAATTTGAAAGTTACATAACTGTAAAAATATACTTGCATACTTAACATAAATTTGAGGCAAATACTATAAAATTGAATCTACCAACATAAAATTGTTGGTGGGCTAAATTTTATTCAAGTAGATTTATGTTGTACGATAAAATTTTGACTAGCATGATATTTATTTATGATACAACTATTAAATTCTCATTCATAATTCATATAGGTAACTATGAGAAGTATTTAATATTTTATCCTAATTATATATGCGACCCAATAATAAGGGCTCGAGTTATATCTTGGGAGTATATGAATTGAGAGAAACAATAGGTCTTTTGATGGGACTTCAACTCCTAACTGCTGTTTGAAGTCAAAAAGTCTAGTGAATCTTTATAGCTGGTGCAAATGATGTGATTTCCCTTGTGGACTTCATTAGCTTCCCCTCATTAGCTTAAGAGCTTTGAGTTTTTGCTATGGGTTTTAACTCCTAGATCTCAATTGTTTTTTTAACAATTCTGGAGTTATCATCTATTTTCTTTGTAACTTTCTTGCATCTCCTTGATGCCTTCTAATACAGATTCTTACTTCATTAAAAGAAAAAAAGGGAAAGGGTTCTTGAATTATAATATCGTGGATAATTAATCACAATTCTAATTTCTAAAATTTCTTTACGTGATCGTTAACTTTTAAATTTTATTTAATGAAAGATGGCGTGGCTAATCTTCAATCAAATAAAATTATAGATAACTCAGACCTTGATCATTATTTAATCTCTATAATTTCCGTATGTGATCCAATATTATTTAAACAAGTTTGTTGTGGCTAAATCTCAATTAAGAAGACTACATGAATCACTAGGCATTAAATTGAAATCTTATACAAGATTTATTGTTGAATATTATGCAATAAACTTAAACTTCACGTTCTTAAATATGTATATGTAAAGAGAGACAAACATTACATACAGACACAGTAAACATAATAATGTAAGCACATCATATTCAAACCTGGTGAATCGCATACGACAACAAAACTTTACTCAATTTCAGTAAAGGCAACTCCAACAGATAAATCATTTCTCTAGCATCTTTATTAAGCCCAAACAAAATTGAGTAAACTGCATAAATATAATAAAACCAAATTTAGAGACCTAAAAGTCATATAGATCTTTAGTTGCTTCCCCACTGACGCGCTGAAACCAAAACAATAGTTTCTTTGCTTTTTGTTATTACTTTATTAATTTACGTTACATAAATAAAAGACAAAAAGTCATGACTGTGGGGTGCATGACACGAATAAATGCAGAACTTCAAGACTTCAACCACAATGCAACACCAAAAACACACTATCTACGTTGTCTTCTTCCTCTCGTCGGGTCATTCGACCCGTTTGAAAAACTCAGTTCGTGTTATAAAATTGCAGAATGCTAGAAAGTCTATTTGCATAAGATTTCTACCATTAGAATGCTTCAAAAGTTCCAAACAAGAAATAAAATTAAGACCATTTTGAGCGTTTTTTTCAAATTCCAAATCCCATCAGGGCAAAGGTTAAATGTATCGCTCTAATACCAAATGTTACAGGGCAATAGCGCAGTGGAAATAAAGATCAGCATACCTCCTGCCATTGTCAGGGAGTAGTTGGAGTCGACGGTGTTTGTCAGCTGTGTTCGAGTGAGTCTTTTCTACTCCAAAAACGTTCTAAGCACTCAAACCTCACTCTTAGATGGTATGAAATTTAAAGAATAATGTGCTTAGTGATTGAACCAAATGTCATATCTACAATTGTGCTTCCACCAAGAATGGCTTTCAGCATTTGCTGTGATTGACAGCAGTTTCTAAGAAGCTATGGGAAGTTATCAACCTTTAGAATAGTGGGATAGGTCCATGCCATGCGGACCATGTTTGCATAATGCTAAGAGTTCCTTTCTGATAAATTCTCTGTTGTCTTGTGTGCTCACCTGTCCAAAGTAGTTTCACAGCAGTATCCAAATGAAGATTAAGAGGAAGAAGTTGGAATGTATATATTAATATGCTTGAGTTTGTATGAGTATGTCAGTATAGCAGAGCCACATGCTGAATTGATTTCTTAGCTTTATTTGAGAATGAACTGTGTTCATTTCATTGATTATCTCTGTTTCGCTTGTGTGATTATGTTACTCTGTATATGGTTTTGACTGTTGTGGGGATATCTTCGTGTGCAGATAACTGGAAGCTTTTCAACTGTGAGAAAAGCTCTGTTGTCTGTTTCAAGCTGTCTTCAGGACTCAAGGGTAGATTTAGTAAATCCCTCTACCCCCAAATTTTCAGGGATGGCACATAATGGAACTGGTTATCACACGCCTGAGCAGTTCTCGAGGAGTTCTGGTGTTGAGAGTGCTGGTATCAATCACCGGATGGTCTTTGAGGAAGAGGTCGTGTTTAAGATGTTGTGTCCAGCTGACAAGGTTGGAAATTTGATAGGAAAAGGCGGCTCAATTGTTAGGGTGATACAGACTGAAACTGGTGCATCTGTCAAGGTTGCCGATCCGGTATCTGATTTTGATGAAAGAATTGTTGTGATATCTGCAAGAGAGGTGCGTAGACTGACAATTAACTAAGCAACTGTTTCTGCCTTTTCTCACAGACCCACTTGCATTTCGTATGTTAAAGTTATGTGCTCACTTCTTTTTGGGCCACCTCCACGGTCATATTATCAGCTGCATAGAGTCAATTTGAAGATTTTTGAACTTGTTCGGTTGATAATGGCGTTAGAAGGAACGGGTGTTGACCTTTTAGCCTTGCGGCTCAATCCTTGCAAAGCTTTTTATATGGAATCAGCTTCTTTGTTGTTTCTGCAGAACCTGGAGCAAAGACATTCCCCTGCTCAGGAAGCTCTTATGCGTGTCCAGGGCAGACTTGTTGAGATTGGATTTGAACCAGGAGCTGCAGTTGTATCAAGGCTTCTGGTACATGCACGTCTCATGAATTGTGTCTTTGGTAATGGAGGTTTCCTAATTGCTGAATTGCGACGAGTCACTGGTGCTAGCATTCGTATTTTTCCCAGAGAACAATCTCCAAAATACGGTTTACACACAGAAGAAGTTTTACAGGTAGATACAGATTTTCCTTGAAGTTTATTCTCAAAAATATGTAAGACTTCACATCTCAGCTAGGTTGTCTTTGGGTTTTTGTCTGTTAAATGGTACCTCAACTATACAGCTCATATTGCCTGGAATTTTCTCTTTGGAATGTCGGGTGGTGGCGCTGGGGGTGACATGTGTCCGTGGGCGGGAGTTGTTACATTGAGATTATTGTGCTGATAGAGAAATCATAATGTTTTGTCGATGATCATCGGAGATTCATATTTTTCAGTTTCAGTATTTGTTAGATTTCCAGACTACACTGTATGCTGTTTGTTGTTGTATTCGTTAGATTTCTAGTAGAAATAAATATCAATCTCAAATAAATTGAATTGCATTTCTACCTGGGGTGGAGAGGAAATAGTATTTTTGATGTATGTTAGTATTTGGATAGACTAGTTGGTGATGATCATCAAAGAGACGTGTTTTCCATGTCTATGTTTTATATATTTACTACATGAACTTGTATCTGATATAAATTGAGTTGCATTCTGTCTCAATTGGTGGAACTTACCTTCACAAGTGCTATGTGAAAAAGATAAATGAGAAGGGAGTTCCATCCTTGTTATCTTCTTCCCTTTGTATTTTTTACTGATTGTGAGAGAATTTTTCCAATTGGCTCCTGATGTTTGAATTCTTTACAGGTTATTGGGAGCATGCAGTCTGTGCAGGATGCTTTGTTTCAAATTACTTGTAGGCTCCGTGATGCAATGTTTCCTGGAAAACCACATGTTTTAACTGTCGCCCCTCCGCATTTCCCCCCTTACTCTGAAATTCCATCCCCATCATTCAGGCCAAGGCACGATCCTGCTTCTCCTAGTTATCACTCGCCCGTTGGCTATCCTCATGGTATGCTAAATACTTGGTATTCCACCCAAACCCTATGAACTGCTGCCTGCATTTGTACATGATTTAGACTGTAATAGTTTTTCTCAGATCGTGCTCCCCATTTCTATCGCCATGAGAGACAAGGGCATGTTCCCTTTTTTGATAGACCTCCTTCACCTGGAAGATGGGGTCCTCAGGTTTGTTGGGGCTCCTTCCAGTAAATATAAATTATTGATATGCTTTTATGACAGTTGCATTCCATCTATTTACTTTCCAACTTGCTTTTTTATCCAGGCCGTCAATTCTAGATATACAGCTGGGATGGCTGATTGTAGCAGTGCCAGGTAACTTGTTTTCATCTGCCTGGATCTAATGTATAGGCAATGTTGTCAAAGGCACGCTAAGCCCCGAAGCGAGGCTCAAAGCGTGTTGAGAGCTTCACCTCGCTTTAGGTGTGCTTTAGTGTCATCATCAAGGTTCCAGGGCATACTTTTCCTTGCCAGTGAGCCTCCTCTGAGGAGGTGACACTAAAAAATTGGTATTTCACTTTATCATAATTTTTATTCAATTTCTTTGGTCATATATTTGTCGTTCATGTTTATAATTACTAGTCGTGGACAAAAGATATATATTTGTATTTTTTTCCTCCCTTTGCACCTTTTTCCATTAAAGCCCATACTTTATTTGCACTTTGCGCTTAAATCCCCAACAGACCTTAGAGCTTTTTTGCGTGTTTCGCCTTTGATAACACTGTTATTAGGTTGCTTAAGAGATTTGAGAACACTACAAATAACTAGAAGCCTTCCATTGAATCTCCCGCAGGAGAGCTGGGTTGGGTGTATTAAAAGACTCACCAGTTTCTGATTTACTTGGTAAACTTTTTCCTTTTTGGGCTACTAGTTTGATCTCCCTTGTGCAGCTTTAAGTGAGAACAATGGACAATTAGTTGGTCATGGCTTAATTAAGTTCGTCCCAGGCTACAGCCATGAAGCAACTGAGGCCTAATAAATGATTTTCAGATGCTATTATGAATTTAAAATCTTTCCAGAAGCATGAACTCAATTCACTATTTTCCATTTTTGTTGGGGAAGTTATATATCGTGGCATGCACAACATAGACAAGCCATGTAAAAGTACTTGTATCCCTGTGGAAGTAAGTCAAGAAGTGGTCTTAAAAGAGACAGCATAGAAGATATGCTATTGCAGTCTTCAAATTCTGTTAACCTGGTTTTGGCCGCTGGACCTTTATCAAAACTGGGCAAACGTGAGTATGTAGCTCTGCCTTTTGAGCTGGATGAGGGCAGGTCTGTTAAGTTCTTTAGTTTCCTGTAATTTGCATGTCTGTAAGTTGAAAAGTTCTTATAACAGTGTTTCTAGATAGGTACACATATATTGCATTGTGAGATAGTATATCCTTTACTGAAAAGAAAAACAATTCTACCTAGGGTGGGAATATTGTATTTAGAGGGAGCAACTGCTCTCTTATTAAGGATAATATCCACCTAAAACTTCAAAGGTGAGTCAGTAGAATGTCTGCAGTGCTTACAGATCAACTTTTTTGTGATTTGAATTGTAAAGTTTGTGCTGGAGATGATTGAAGTCCTTAATTAAAAGTTAGAACTGGAAAATAGTATAAAGATAGTCTGTTGGAGATACTTGAGGTGCTCCATTCATTGCTAATGGGATTAAAGAGAAAGGGGTGCAGAATCTATACAAATTTTAGAGTTCTTCGATCTACATTCCTCCTCTTTTTTTTTTTTTTGATCAGTTCGTATTCTTGTTTAATTTGTCCTGTATAATTTCTCTTTCATATTTTGCCATCGCTTTGTGTATCTACTACGTTAAACTATCTGTTGCAGTGAGACAGCACCTAATTTTCCAGGCATTGTTGTTGAAGTTGTAATTCCTCAGATGTTGTTAAAATATGTTTATGGAGAGGATTCAAGCAACCTTCGTGATATTGCAAGGGTAAGCCAGTTTGCTCTAGGAAACTCTCTCTCTTAGGTAAAGTAAGTTAACATTTGTGTTTGGTATTCAGATTTCAGGTGCTAAGGTTGTAATCCATGATCCTGTTGCTGGTGCTACAGAAGGCACTGCTGTTTTATCAGGGACACCAGATCAAGTGCAAGCCGCGCAGACCCTTATTCATGCCTTCATCTTTGCTGAGCAGGACACGTAGAGCTTATTTCTTTATCTAGATCCTAGAGGTAGGGTATGCAGTCGTTTGTTTTTCTCTTGCAATTCAGTTGACATGTATTTTGTTATAGTAAAATAAGTTCAAAAAAATTGTTGGAACATGTAGGAAGATCAGAGTGTATATGGGAATATCAAACAAGAAGTCTAAAGGTAAAAACATTAACAAAGTGGAAAGACGGAGAATGCAGCAGATATTCAGGAAGGAAAAAAGTCATCTATACCTGTTTACTTCATCATACTTTGGTGCGAGTATATTGCAGGCAAAAATCATATAGTATATGTAAATGTTAAAGCAACGAGCACATGAATTTGTCAATTCACTTGATTCTAGTAGGGACATAATCATGTGGTACTGTAAGAAATACAATGTAGATGTATCTTTCTCTTATTAGTTTCAAATCCTAATAATTTCCTTTGACTAGATATATATAGGGAGTAAAATGCGTGTGTCTATAGATATAATACTAATGTTCTATTTGGTTGAATGATCATTAAAATACTTTTATTTCTAATATATATATAAGAGGCTGAGAAGTAGCTGAAGCAAGTAGCTGTTGGACAACATGTTTGCTTCAGCTGTTAGGTTAAGGTTTAAGCCTGTTCATTGATGTACTTGCTTTAGTTGTTTGTTCTTCTAAATCGTTAATTACGATAGAGTTGGAAAGCAAAAATTTACATGTGAAAGATGCACTGAGAAATTTTTTACCAAGATGGAACGATTGGGAAGAAATGGCTCTTTACGCCAACTTACATTTTAATATTTTTTTTTAAGTTTATATCTTTTTTTACAAAGAGAACATTTTTCACACAAGAAATGTAGAAAAATCTTTTTTTTACTGTTCATTTTGTAAATGAGCAAGAGATTTTACAAATTTGGCATATGGAGGAAGTAAATATTGTTTGTTGTGTGCCGATAAGCACTATTCTGAGTGAAGTCTAGACTTTGGTCTAGTGGTGAGAGATTAAGTAGTCATTTGACGCAGTGTACAAGAATAATGTCAAGTAAAGTGTATTAATAATGTTTGTATTAATTATAATAGGTTGTTTATTATGTATTGTTTGTTTTGATGTATTAAAAATAGCATGTATTGCATAAAAATATTTATTTACAAAGATACCCTTTATAAATATAATAGAAAAAATGTAAAAAGGATTGTGAGGGATAATGTGGTCTTTAATATGCTAATACATACATTAAAGCTCTTTGCATAGTTGCATTATTAAATACCTAAAAATCTATAGTATTGGTAATGCTCACCTTAATATGCAATAGAGTTATACACTAATACTTACATTAATTATACATAGTATGAAAAAGTGCACCAAATAAGATATTATTAATGCAAAAAATTCTCCATGACCAGCTTTTACACATACTTCTAGAGCTATTCGATTAGCTATGACACCTGCCGCATTACCCCAAGGATGTCCTAAAGTTCTTCCACCAAATTGTAGTATGGAATCATCTCCAAAGATATCGGTTAGAGCAGGTTTATACTAAACGTGAACACCTCCTGAAGTCACAAGTAAAACCCCTGGTCAAGAGATCTAATTTTGAGTGAAATAAATACTACGATTCCTATCTTGTTCAACAAAATCATCACACAGTAAATCAACAAAGTCCAAAGTTATGTCTCTTTCACCTTCAAATTTATCTTGCATTATTTTATCAATCTCGGATGGAGTCAAAGATTGAATATTTTTTGGCCTTGGAGTATGATGGAATAAAGCAAAATGACTCTTTAAACTATCTGCATTTTTTTCATTTGTAAAACAGCAGTTAGTCAATGCAACTTTCGACGCTCCTCATGGGTCATCTGGAAACATCTACTTTATGTTTTTAAACATTGGGGTTAGACTGCGTACATCCGACCCCCCCTCATCCCGCAATGAGCGGGAGCCTTTTGAGGCACTGGGATATGTTATTGTTGTTGTTGTACTTTACCAGACGACTGCTAAATGTGATATTCTAATGTTATAAAGACGTCATTTTCCTAGAACAACCTAAAAAAAATTATTTTGGGAATAATATAATAGTAGAAGACTGATTAAAGATACTTGTTTTAGTAGATAAACTCTCACATTAAATTTTAAGATTTAAATAATTTAATAAATTTTAGAATATTCACAGTAAAAAGTTATGTAAAAGTAACAACAAAGTTAAATATTTTAAAATATGGAGTCATCATATTGGTTGTGGCAAAGTAGTAGTAACTCTCCTAAAAACCAAAAAAAGAAAAACAACTAATTTTCTCCTTTGTATTTTCATTTTCCTTAAATTTTCATATGATTCGTTGTACAAAAGCATTAATCATGGAAAGAGACGTACAAAGAGTTCACTTAAGCAACAATTCTTTCACTATTTATTTCGAGATGGTGACACATGCACAAAAGTCAATTTTTATTCTCCCCGTCTATTTTTATTTATCATTTAATTTATAAATTAATGAATAATTTATTATAATGTATTTATTTTATTCTCTCTATTAAATACGATTCATTTTTATATATTTAGATGACTTGTATTTAAAAACAATATGATTAAATTGCTTTTAGCATTTACTGTTTCTTATTCATATGTAAAGTCAACAGTAGACAATTATTATTGGGCAAAATGAATAATATATCCTATATAATCCTACAAATAAAGTGATTCACTTTCCTCTATCCAGCAAATACTACCTCCGTGTAATATTATATGGGCATTTTTACATAAATATTTGTCCCATATTATATGAATACTTACTAAATTATGACAGAAGTATCTTTTCCTATGTTATGTCCACCATTAATTAATGTATTAATAATTTTTTCTAACTTAATTTAATGTACATTGATATAAATAAAAAGTAAAATGTTTAATTCACTAGTTTATTAATAATTCTTAATAATCGTATAAAATTAAAAATATATATAATATGAGACAAAGAAAATAGTGTCATATTCACAAAAATTAAGTGTTACAATTCCTCAAAATAAGTGTCACCTTCGTAAACATTACATCCATAAAAAAATCATAGTTTACTTAACTATTTCTATTTCGTAAATTGAAAATTGAATAATGTAAAAGAAATGAAGTATAGGGGTATAGTTGAAAAAACATGCTAATATTTTTCTTGAGTTTCTAAGGTAACATTTTATTTTGGGACAATTTTTTAATTAAGGGAGTATTTTGGGATTGTGTGATTATTTTGAAGTTTTCCTAATAGATTTATTATGGCAAAATAATCTATATCTATCTTTTATACTATATTAAAAGCGTAAAGACTTTTAGAAATATTGTTTGTGTTGAGGCCAAATGATCAATTGAGCGTTGGTAAATACAAATTTGAGAGAAAAAATTTCTTCTATTACTTACAAGAATAGATTAAAAAATAACTTTCAGACTCACACAGTACACTTTTGTTTTGGTGTTGTTGGTGGTGTCTTACAAATGAGGATTGCACCTCTATTTATACTAAATTTACAGGTATAACTTTGAAGAAAACTGCACAACCTTCATTTGAACAGTTATTCAAATGGACTGTGCAGCCATTGTTGAATTCAACAATGGTGGCTTCCCATGGTGGCTGTTCCAATGGTGGC
>JAOTQJ010000011.1:17648867-17667042 GCA_025642045.1 Solanum sejunctum | reverse complement strand
TTGATGCATACCTGTTTTCTCTGAGTCAGATGGATTTTCTTTATGAAGCATCTTCAAGATTTGATCATATTGTTCCTTAGTGAACATCATTCCACCTCCCTGATTGGAATATTGTGCCTGTTGGGGAGACTCCACCTGCACTGGTCTACACTGGAAGGAATCATGTCCAGTTGAGCCTGTGACTGCATGTGTTGTATAGTGTGGTGAGTATGTGTTCTTCTTCTTGAGCCTGTTGTCTATTGGATATCCATGAAGCTTATAGCAAGTCTCTTTTGTATGCCCTTTCCATTTGCAAAACTCACAAAATAGATATGCGTTTTTTCCTTTATATCCTCCTCTGTCAAAACTAGTCTGAGGTCCTTTTGCAGGATGATTAGAACCACCAGTATTTTGTTGATTCACTCCCACCTTGTTACTGAACAAGGCTATACCATTACTTGAATCTTCAGTTGTTTTCCCTAAGTTTCTCTGGCTTTCTTCAGATATCAACATAGCATATGCTTTGTTGATATTAGGAATTGGTACCATCATAAGAATCTGACTCCTTGCTTGTGAATACGTTTCGTTTAATCCTGTCAAAAATTGTAATAAGCGTTGATATTGGTAATGCTCCACATACCTTTTCGATCCCGCACAGTCACACCCAGGGCACGACACCAGTGAGTCGAATTCCACCCATAAGTCCTTTAACTTGGTGAAATAGCTCGATATAGTCGACGTCCCCTGTGTCAATGTCGCAATCTCTTTGTGTAGCCGAAACACTCGAGAGCCATTCTCTTTGTCGAATCTCTCCTTCAAATCATTCCAAACCGTGTACGCGTTTGAGGCATAGGCAACACAACTGATCAACTCCTTGCTCACAGAACTCATGATCCATGAGAGGACTATAGCGTTTACTTTCTCCCACAGATCGTGTAGAGATTCGTCAAATTTCTCTTTTGTATGTCTTCCGTCAATGAAGCCCATCTTGCTTTTCCCTATCAGACCTATTCTCATAGATCTACTCCGTAGCACATAGTTTTCGGGACCAGTTAGCTGAAACGAGATGAGAGAGCTACCTGGCGTATCACACGCTTGCAGGTATAATGGATGATTTGCGTCGATGACGGTATTTGCTCTGGTATTTGTTCTACCAGTTCGTCCACCAACGCTTTCCCCAGCGTCTGCCATTGTTGATGAACTTGATGAAGTCGATCTTGACCAGAAATCGACCGAAACTCCACTCAACTTGACTCGACGCCTTCAATGGGAAATTTTGCCCACAGACTTGCAGATCGGCTCTGATACCATGTTAAAATCTAGTAGTTGTTGTTGATGACCAAGGATGGGGGCCAATCCAACACAGAACAGAAGCGAAGAGTTGTAAGCTTGGAGAGAGCCAATTTCTATGTTTTCTAGAATTGGGAAAGTGGAGTTACAGTGCCCCTATTTATAGGGGTGCTTAATGACTTAAACTAATCCTTAACAACTCATTAACTACATTTAAAAAATTAACTGCTATGAAACTAATATCTAACTACTTTTATTCTCAACAATATCAAGCATCTCTTGCCTACTATGGTTTACTTTATGTAGATGGGTGTGTTCACACAGGAGGCAAATTTTAGTTCCTAAGGTTGTTACTCCATCTCTGACTACTAGGCCACCCTCTTAGGGTCCTTTGTGGTTGACTAATATTTGCCTCTCAAGATTGAACTAGTGAGGACGAGGGTAGAAAGCTTAATGAAGAGAAAGGGGTGATGTGATCCACGACCAATAAAAAAATATTAAGAAGTGTAGACCATATGCTTGTATCCTATTGTTATTTTTGCTGGATAAAGACAATTATTCATTAATAATATGAGAACCCAGCATACAAGATGTAAATCCTATTGTCATTATACTCTTATACCTTTGGCTTGTTGAAGAATGAGTATCAGGTTCTTGTTTCAACATGATTGCTGTGTGTTCTTTTTCCATTTTTGCAAGAGTCGGAAGGTTGAGTTGGTTGGTCAGTTTTATGTGTCAATTTGCCTACTTTCTTTTATCTTATTTTCATGGCAAAAGCTGTGGTCTTCTAACAAATACTACTACTGTTCTTTTTACAGCCATGCGCTCTGATACTCCTGAAGAATGAGAACGAGGATGGATCTTGGATTTGTTTTTGATGTTATATGATTTTTCGTACTGCCCTGGTCCTTTACAATGCTCGTCTCCTGGAGCTTGTATTGACGTTTTACCTTCTAATAAGAACATAGTAACTAGACTTTGGTCCTACACTTGCTGGACTGAAATGGGCAGAAGTTATTGGATGATTAGCAATAATCTCTTGGCTTTAAGGTCTTAAAAGCCAACTCTCGTGTGTAATTCAAAAGATTTTATCAAGCATAACAAGTGCTTGTTCTTCCTTAATCGCTAAAGTGTCAGTCGTCGATTATACATTGCCCAGTCTGATGGAAAATGAAGCATGATTCTTCTTGCTGTGCTGTTAAAATTTGTGCTGCATCACGCGGTTCGTAAAGCCAAACCGAACTGTTTCTGTTATTTTGTTTTTGCTCGACTGCATGGTTTTGTTATGAGACGGATACTTAATAGTAAGAACGATATATATTTTGAGAAAGAAAAAATACATTCCTAGTACAACTTCAGAAGTAAGATTTAGATTTTAAGAGGGTCGAATGTATACAGATTTTACAACTATTTCGTAGAGATAAAGACTGTATGTTAGATTTAAATGCAGTAAATTCAAGCACTAAGAAGGAGACCATAGAAAGTAGAATAATTAATAGGAAAACAGTGCTAAGTTTATCAGAAGGGAGCAAAAACAACGACAAAATAGTGTTATATTTGAAACAGAATAATCAACATAAAATAATGATAAACAACGATAAATATAAAGATGAAGAGTTACAATAACACAACTAGTACAACGGCAAATATCAACCGCACTAGCTTAGATAATATTACGTTATTTACTTATCTTCTATCTTAATGTGTTATTCATATCTTTCTATCTAAAATTATATCCTTGATAATGTAAAGTTACATCATAACTTATATTCTCACCTTTATCTAATATTTTTTCAGCCTTCCTCTATCTCACATTATATCTTCTATAATCAAATTCATGAATCTTCTCACTAATGCATTCACGCATCTCCAACCAAATTGAAAGCCTGAAAACTTCACTTGAAATCTAAAATAAATAAATAAACATAGCAGAAAGGTACTCTATGTAAAAAGCAATTTGCATTTGACTTATTAATTTAAAAAATACTTTTGAACATCAATTAATATTTGGCAAACTTTTAGGAATAAAAAATCCTTGCAAATTTTTTTTTTCAAAAATTACTTTAAAAGAAAATCTATTTATTTTAACTTCGAAAAAATAGTCTTTGTTATTCTCAAAAAAAAAAACACTTATTGTCCCAAAAATAACACTAAACACCTCCCCTTTTTTTTAAAAAAAAACAAACAAACATTTTTAGCCCAAAAACTTGATTAAACAGACTATATTCCCAAATATCCAACTCCACTATTGTATTTCAACTCCACTATTGCATCATTACCTCATCTTATCTTCTCTTACTCATTGGAAAAGAATTTTTATCACTACAAAAAACATTATGGAATGTTTGATAAGAGGGATTAGGAGATTTATCAGATAGATTATAAGATGGTATTTTAATACAATATTTGATTGGATTTTTGGATAATGTATAATTAATTTATGATATTAGTTAATATTATACACATGTAATTAGTTAATACCTCCCATTTAGTGGTATTAGCTAATACCTAAGATTAATCCATGGGATTAAAAACACAAAGACTAAAATATCCCTTAAATTCTTTTACGTTTTTTTATTTTCTTGATTTTATATTTTATGTTTATAGTTTTGTACTAGTAAGTTTGTTTAAATAAATTAGCTTACAAAATTTATTTATTTACAGCTTTATATTTTTATAATATAAAAATAAATAAATTTACCATGTCAAATTTTTAAATTTTATTTATTTGCAGTTTGATTTTTTTCATAATACACAAAAAATATTTTGACATATCAATTTTTTTATAACTAATTTTAATTGAGTGATTTTATTGATACAATATAAAGTTTAATAATGTTATATATATTCTCAAAGTTGAGTGACCTTGTAAAATATAAACACTGTTATCTCGAAAAATGACTTTTTTGAAAAAGAAAATTCGAAAATCAAAAATTGATTTAAACTTAATTAATTTAAGAAAACCAATTCTCGAAATTCGAAGGAAAATAGAATCGCCACCTAATTTTGCGGATAATTAGGAAACCAATAAATGTTTAAAAAGACATAACAGAATTTTTTTTTTAAAATCCAAAGATAAAGTTCGGATTCACATTTTCACTTCGAGAAGGTTTTACGCACTCGAAATGACCGCTAAATGCGATTATCCAACGATTAGAAGATTTGACTAACTTTTGACTTAAAAAGATTGACTTGCAAGAAGGTTGACTGATTTACAAATTGACTAATCTGAAGGATTTGATCCAAACTTGAAAAGGTTGGACCCTAGACTCGATTAAGTCGAAAACAATTGACTAAATTTGAAAGTTGAATAGGTTTGAAAACTTGAACTAACATGACAAAATCATATTTTTTTTATTTTTCAATGCAAATATTTTCCCAAAAAATAAAATAAGACTAAACAAAATAACATAAGTGGTTTGACACGCTGAGAATCTAATTAGATTGAAACCACTAATAAACAAAACGTCAGCAGCCAAAACAAAATAACAAATATCTGCAAATAATAAAATAAAAGGAGGAATTTAAAAAAAAAATTGGGCTTAGCAAACTCAAATGATGACTCATTTTAATTCTTCATGTTTGGGCCTGCCTGACTATTGCTTCTCGAGATATGTGTAATAACTTCTTTCTCCTGAAAATGAGGCTGACTTGAGGAAGAGGAAGTTTGAGCCTCCATGGCCTAAGAAAGGTAGAATGGGGAGTCCACAATAGGCTCGGAGCACCGTTCATACAAACAAATATAATAAGTATTAGGGAAGGATTCGAAGATACATCTAGGCAAGGTTAAGAAAACACAAGCATAAAAAAAATAGATAGATTTGAGAATAACTAAAGCATATGTTGTAGCAAAACATATCATCAATACACACAAAATTGTAGCAGACATATCATTAACTTGTATCAACATATCGTTAACACACGTATCATTTCAGCAGCAAAGAAAGTTTAAACAACAGCTAAAAGGGTTCTATGATGGAATCTTATATAACATTTCAAAAAATTCATAATGTAACAACCACAACATCAAATTACAAGGAGCAAGCTAAAACAAAAGCAAAGCAGATTGACAACATTTATGAAGAAGCAAAAATATCAGTGTTTAAGACATGCTTCTGAAAATAACAATTACTTTAATGTTGTTTTTTTTTTTGACAATATAGCAGTGAACAAAGAGATAACAAAATAATCACCAGCTCATTCAACCAGATATAGGATGTGCACAACAAAACAAAGACAGTATAACCTCTCTTTTTACCACTTAAAACATGCAGAAAGGACTCATTTCAAGATGTTAAAACCAGAAGAAAACAAGATAGCAGTTTAGGATGACATTTCAAATGAACAGGATCACTTAAATTGACTTATCACAGTACCGACACAACTGTTTAAGATATGCAGCGGAACAAGAGTATCTTCTACATAATACCAAGAGCTTATAGTCATTTCAGCTGAAAATGCAACTTAGGTCAAAGGTTAACATGTGGAGCGAGTGGGGACTGGCCATTTCAAACATTATTAAATGGAGAGATAGAAAATCATAATAATTGAGAAACAGGAGCCCAAATATATTTATAACAGATAGGCCATTACTTATTAGACCCAAGTAATATCTTGTTGTAAACAACATAAGGGACATATTAGATACTACACTGTAGATTCAATCATTTCTCATGCTAGTTAAAACTAACAGGAAGCAGACATCATAGGAGGGAGAAGCAACAAGATAATTTGCACATTGCATCAGGTATTTGAGAAGCAAAATGGTTTCGACATCAATTTCAATTCTTAACAGTTTAACCATGAACACAACCATGACGACAGTATCCCCGACCAATACAAATACTAGTCTCGACAAAATTGAAAGCTAGAGCAGAACAGAGCATCAACCAACATCAAATGATAACATCACCCACTTTACAAACATTCTAACCATAACCAACAAATCAGATTAAACAAAAATTCCCATCAAAAGCATGTTCAATTAAGAAGAATATGAGGTTGGGGTATTAACTTTTCTAGGGCAGCGAATTGAGGAAGATGAGCTTAACGAAGCTTCGACACCACCAAAGAGTCGTCTGCCCCTTTTCTGGGGCAGCGAACTGAGGACGATGAGCTTGATGAAGCTTCGACACCACCAAAGAGTCGTCTGCCCCTGCTTCGACCAAGAGCTTTTGGGAATCAGTTCGAGGGTTTTGAGCTCAAAATTATTATGACAAATCGAATAATTTTGTTAAGGCTTTCTTAGTTTTCGATGGCTACTCCCGGCTGGACAAATCAACAAACGTTTCTAGATTTAAAATGGCTGACGGCTGTAGCAGTTGAGTGAAGTTTTGGGATTTCAGAAATTAAGAACAACTAGGAAAACCATTGAATCCTTGCCCCGGTTTCTTGGATTCCAAAATCGCCCTTAAAACGAAGAAGATGAGGAATTAAATAGAGGACGATTGGAGTTTCAAACGGATCCATTTTGAATTTGCAGGAAAGAAGAAAAGGACGGGTACGCGTGAATGGAGAAGAAGAGGAAAAGGAATGGGGAAAGGGCAAAGGGTTCTGGGAAGATGGAGAAGAGGAAATTAGGGGTGCGTGGCCCTCAAGCTCCTATTTTAAAAATATTTTATTTTTTGAAAATAATTATTTAAAAATTATTAAAACGAAATAAAGATTCGATAATTAATTTGATACCATAAAGGATAAAAATTGGATGTGAATAAATACTATATTAAAATTACAAGTTTTAATTTTTTATGTGTAAATATAAATTGTCTATTTTATAATTGTTTATCATCTTTTTTATTTTAATAAGAGATGGTCTATCTTTATTAATTAAAGATTAATATTTTATTAGTGAGAGATTTATTAAAATTATAATTATTTATTATCAAATAATTAAAGTGAGAAAATAATAAATATAATAATAAATTATTATTTTCTGAACTACTTTGAAATCACAAAAAGATAATCTATTTTAATCTAATTACATAAATAAAATAAAAAATTTCACAATAATTCAATGAAATAACTAAATTTTTTTTATAATATTTTAAATTAAATATAAAATTAAATAAAAAATAATAAATCAAATATGAGATAAAAAATAATCCTAATATTACTCACCCTGCATCACTAATCCTTCATTATTCATTTTCGTACCTTAGTGCTATATTAAACCAAAAAATGACATTAGGCGCTTTTTCGTCGAACCTTTTTCTTCCTCTCTGTCGCCGGCCTCTTCACGCTTCGCTGACGGACTTTTCTATGTATTTATCTCTCTCTCCCCCTAATTTTCTGTAATCTACTGAGTTTTGCTGTTCAAATCAGTTGACGATTTGATTGACCAATCACATTTTGTGACTTATTCTTAAGTTCTTTTGTTTTCTTGCTCAATTAGGTCCCTTTAAGTGTCTGAGCATCTTACATTGATTGGTTGAGGTACTGTTAGTGAACTTATCGACTGCTTTAAGTTATGGGTTTGTCTGAAATTTAACCCAAATACAGTTGCCCCCTTTTTTTTTTTTCAAGTTTTTGAGATGGGAGCTGTAAGGGATAAGCTAGACCTTGAATCTGATGAAGAGAGACCCTTTAGCTCATCTCATGCTACAAACAAGGTAGAGAGTTTGCATTTTGAGTCAGCTCATATGGCATCACCTAGTAGTTTTTACTCGTCGAGAGTTTTGAGGAAGATGCATCAGATCAGCTATTTCAGGAGTATATACATTGTGATACTCAAAGCAAAGATCAATGTTTTGCTTCCTTTTGGACCTCTGGCGATACTGCTACACTATCTTACAAAAAGACATGTAAAAAGTCTCAAGCTTTTGCCATTACCTTAATTGAACTTGTATCCTTTTTTTTCCCTCTTATTTATGTACTTTCTTTTGGGTTCATTACAGGACTGGGTGTTTTTCTTCAGTTTGGTGGGCATTACACCCTTAGCTGAACGTTTGGGTTATGCAACTGAGTATGCTTATGCTCTTCAAGTTATTCAGTTCTCCTCTGCTACTATGTTATTTTACATGCTCATTGACTTCTTTGATTATCATGATACAGGCAGCTTGCATTCTACACGGGGCCTACAGGTACTTAATATCTTTTGCTAGTCTTGCTATTTTCTTGATCTTTGTTTCTATTTTTAAATAATAGAAGTTTTGAACTTTTCCCGTTGGAATTTCTGATTAAGAGTATTAAGTTGAGACATCCAAGGGTGTGGCCCTTGTGGTCAATAAAGTGGGTCGAGAACCATGAGGTCTCAAGTTTAATTCCTGGCAGAGACAAAAACTCTAGTTGGTCTCTTTCCTTCTTATAGACCTTGGTAAACAGAGCTACCATGTACCAGAGCTGGTAGGAGGTAGTGGGTACCCATGAAATTAGTCGATATGTAAGCAAGTCATCCCGAGACCATGGTTATAAAAAGAGAAAAAGAATTAGGCTGAACTTCTTAAATTGCTTGCTTAATCTTAGTGTTTAAGTTCAATGTGATCTCGGCCATAGAATAACTTAAAAATGTGAGTTAAGTTTTGTTCTTATAGAGAAATTGAGTAATCCGGAAATTGAAACCTCTTGAAGTAAAGTAATTTTTTTGGGTATTATCCTCCTTGACTTGAATCATTGGATAGGATTCCTTATTCCTATTTTAAGTGGTTTTATGCTCTTCCTGTACTTCTGTTGATCTCATTGCCCTTTGCTGGAAGTATTTTAACATGTGCATTTACTCAAAGAGCTACTTGTCTTGTTGATTACTTGTGTGAGACATGATTTCCCCTCCCCCCACTATACTTCTTTTGTTTATCAGAATTGACTTTTCCTGTTTTTTGATGTATAGTTGGAGGCCTTCTAAATGCTACATTTGGCAATGCGACTGAAATGATAATCTCATTATATGCATTGAATAATGGGATGATGAGAGTTGTTAAACAATCCTTGCTGGGTTCCATTTTATCAAATATGCTCTTGGTGCTTGGATGTGCCTTCTTCTGTGGTGGGATTATTCATCACCAGAAAGTCCAGGTTTTCAGTAAGGTCATTATCTTCTGATCAATCATCTCCCTCACTAAATGTGCAATGAAGTTAGCACATTTGTCTTTTGTGAATCTGATTCTTCAGTGTAATTTCATATTATCTCAGCTCCAATGTGCTCTCTCTAATGTTATATGCTCATGCTAATGAAAATCTTTAAATTGCAGTCGACTGCCCTTGTGAACTCAGGATTGTTATTGATGGCAGTCATGGGCTTATTGTTTCCTGCTGTACTTCATTTCACCCACACAGAAGTGCATTTTGGGAAGTCAGAGCTGGCTCTTTCAAGATTTAGCAGTTGCATCATGCTTGTAGCATATGCAAGTTACCTCTTTTTTCAGCTCAAGAGTCAGCAAAATCTATATAGCTCAATCAATGAGGTAAATTGTTGAAAATCTTGGAATAGGTTGACAGTTTATTTCCTCTATTATTCAGCTTGTATTTCTCTGAGGTCGTCTGCAGCAATAGCCATTGAATCTATGCTTTCTGTCTAGCAATCAGATGCCTGTTATGAAGGAGATAGGTTTGCAGCAGATTTCAGTTTTTCCAGATAAACTTGTACCATGATATTTGATTCTCGTACCAACTTATGCTACTGCTGGATGTATTAGTTTGATTTAATTATTCTCTGGACAGGATGGGGAGAATAATGCTGAAAATTCTGATGAAGAAGAGTCTCCTGAGATAACACAATGGGAAGCTATAGGGTGGCTTGCTATTTTGACAGCATGGATATCTGTGCTGTCTGGGTATCTTGTTGATGCCATAGCGGTAACCGTTCCTTTTCCTTCATAAAAGTTTTTGGCCCAGGCCCTTTTTTAGCCGGTGTATTGGAGAGGCTAACATTTTCTTGGAGTTGGATGCTAATATCCATGTGATAACCTCTGAATGTTTTACCTTGAGATATTAACTGTTATCTTTTCTCCCTCTGTGATAATTGATTATCAAAAGCGATATAAATTTCATTCAAGTTCTTTTGACTTTGATTTCTGTATGTTCTTCATCCTAATTTGTTCGCGTTGACAATACAATTTCAGGGAGCATCCGACTCAATGAACATGCCTGTGTCCTTTATTAGTGTCATCCTGCTTCCTCTTGTAGGAAATGCTGCAGAACATGCAAGTGCAATCATGTTTGCAATGAAAGATAAGCTTGTGAGTTCTTGAAAAACCATATTCATTATCTCATTTGCCCAGAATAGGTTCCTCAAGGGGTACTGTTTGCAGGACATTACACTTGGAGTTGCAATTGGGTCCTCCACTCAGATATCAATGTTTTTGGTAAGGTCTTATAACGTTTTGCATTAATAATCTGAACTAGCTTATAGAAATTAACTGATAACAAAGAAAATTGATTTTATTTCTTATTTAAATTCATACAGGCTGTCCTAACTCCAAAGAGCATACTATATTTTTGTTTGTTTAATTTGTCCTTTTTGGTTGGTGTATATTTCGTGTATTTAATTTTAATTATTCAAAATTTATAATGGAGCTTGGTGGTTCATTTTACAGTCGAAAAAGAAAAATAGAGCTTGTGGTCCATGTGGAAGGAAAGAAATGGGAGGTGTTTTGAAGACAAAGAAAGCTATGTTTAGAAGATCAAGATGAACTGTCTACTTTTATTTTATGTTTAGTGTAAACTGAATTGCTATAGTGAGCCAGAGGAATTGGTATATAAGATAGGTATCTAAGGAGAAAAGGGACATACTTGTGCCATTAATCTGTAAATACTTTTGCTTGCATCAGGGGTGCTATTTATTAAAAAATTATGATACAGCTTAAAAATTATGTTGCTTATTCATAGATGTCATGCTTTTGATAATGCAGATTCCATTTTGTGTTGTTGTTGGTTGGTTCATGGGAAAGCCAATGGACTTGAACTTCCAATTGTTTGAGACTGCTACACTCTTTATCACAGTGCTAGTTGTGGCATTTATGCTGCAGGTTTGTCTTCTAATTACATCCTTTCTGGCACACACCCGGCTGAGAAATCAGACAATTGAATAAAATAGTTAATGTTGTTCAGTCCACTCCCTACCTTAGGATGCTCAGCCATGAAAGGCTTGCTACTAACGATAATTGTTGCTTTACACGATGCAGGAAGGAACATCAAACTATTTTAAGGGGTTGATGCTTATCCTATGCTATCTCATTGTTGCAGCAAGTTTCTTTGTACATGTTGATCCATCCAAAGGTTAGTAGGGTTCTTTCCCTCTAAAAGTCTGCATATTTTTGTTTTCAATTTTAAATAAGACAGTAATTTTGTTTTAAGTACACTAAGTTGGTGGTAATTTGCAGAAACTAAATTAAATTAGACGTAAACCAATGTCCAAAAAATTAAGTTCTGCTAACTACATAATGCAATATGATGGTTTGCACCAAACATACAATCTCCATATTTTCGATCTCTTCATGGTCTCTGTGTCCTTTTTTGACTGAACTTTTGCTCCGTAAGTGCTCTCTTGCCACCGTTGGACACAATCCTCCAACAAAAGTTTCACCCACTATCTGTAATATGTACGTGACCACCCCCAACTGGCCTGTATGTCTTTATCTTCTCCCGCTTGAACTCGGTTAGCATCAACTTCAAAGATTAGTTCACAAATTTTGCTCCACCTTTCCTACTATGACTATTCCTTGTTTCTCCTTTCATAGTTTATGGAAAGATGTCAGTTTCAGCATTTCCAATTTATTCCCATTTTTCTAATGTTTTTATCAATATCAATATTTTTGTCTGTTATCTATCTCTCCTCTCCTTCCAATATTTCTCTGTTCTGGTTAATAGAAATGATATTTCAATTTAGTACCAGCAATGAAGTATGTAAATATTTAACGGATTTGTAAGCCTGTGATGAGCACATACAGACCTGTTCATCCCCGTTTATTCCATGCCATAGCGTATCATTAATCTTCATGTCTTTACTTTACTACTACATTATTTGAATGCTTCGAGAAGCTTCAAACTTTATTATCATCATCATTTTGAGACAAAGGAGACAGCCCGATTATAAAGGGATGCAAATAAGGTTGGTGCTTTAGGTCCCCAAATTTGAGGGGACCTTTGTAGCAATAATAGGTTTATAGATTTTCTTGAGAAAATATGTTGAGTACTATTTGTAGAAAAAGTAAACATTTTCATTGAAGGAAAGATTTTTTTTTCTAGATAGGAAATTAAGTTACAATTGACTTGCTTAAGAATGGGATGTGTATCCTAACGTATGAATTGATTTGACAAGTAAAATCATTATTTTACGTTTTACCTTTTCTTTTTCAACCAAGTTCTGTTTCGTTAAAGAATGTCTTTCTAGTTTCTCCAAAACAATTAGGAGATCCTCGTAAAACTTGTTATCTCTTTCTTCAAGTCACAACTTTCTTTTCCCTCTTTCATCAGATACTAAACTTTCTTTTTTATATCCTTTATTACTGTTTCTCCAAGAGAACATTTGTTTAACAATGCAAAACTTTAAGCTTCGGGTAATTTATTGCTCTATAATAAAACATAGTTAAAGAGTACATAGTTCATGTTTTAAACTTTGGAAGAAGTAGTTTGCAGAAGCAAATATTTTGGAATCAAGTCTTTGAACTTTGTGAATTGGGTGATATTATCCAAACTTTCTGGTGTTAATTTTAATCTTATATTTGTAATCTTTACTTCGTAGATATTTTTTAAAAACATTTATTAGAATTTAAATGTTCCAACTAGAAAGTGGAAATTTGATCATTCAAAAGTCATTTCCTTTTTGGGGAAAATTTTATGCAATCTAAAAAAGGAGCTCTTGATGAATATTTGGAAAACAATAAAAGATGTAGGAAAATATTTTTAGATTAACAAATTACTAACTTAGTTGAGCTATATGATAATAAAATCCAAAAAAAGATCTTTTTTTTTTTAAAAAATAAAATAAATTCTCTACTACTTTCACAAGCTAGCTAGTTTACTATTTCAAGCTCTAGAACTTGGCGTTAAACAACATGCAACAAAAATAATGGTTCTTGGGAATCTACATTTGATTTTCAATTGAACTATATTTGGCTTTTCTGTTTTTGGTGTAAAAAGTCTTACTGAGGAGAAAAGAAAGGTTGACTTGAACAAAAGAAGAAAGTTACACATTCCTATGAGAAAAAGTGGAAAATGATGTTAGTAGTCCAATCGATTCCAATTTACGTTAGGGGAGCTATTCACACTTCTAATTTTAAGCAAGTCAAATGTTACTTTATCCTCCCCAGCCCAAACAAATTTCTCTCATTTTATATGAAAAAGTTTACTTACAAATAGTATTCAATTGTTTTTCCCAAGAAAACCTACAATCTACTATGGCCAAAGAAAATGCCCCATTTGCTCCCAAATTGGGGGGCCTAAAACAACTGCCATGTTTGTTTCCCCTTAGAGTCGGGCAAGGACCAATTAGAATTACTGGCACAGGTCTTTCGAAATATAAGTTCTTAAGGCATTTTTCCTGCGATACATTGATTGCAAAAATTAAAATGGAGAAAGATATGAAATTAGATTGATTAGTTTATCCAAAGATTTGGATAATGTTTTGTTTTTACTTCAACTTGTTTTACACAATTCGTCGTGATAGGAACACAAACTATCTAGTGAATGTGAATAAAGATTGGAGAAATCTTTAAGCTTAAAACTCATTAAGCAAATAAATAACAGCAAACAGAATATAGTTATGTTGTTTAAAACTCATTAAGCTACAAAAGAGCATATTATTATATGAGTGCATGAATTAATTCATAAATGAGATTGCTACAACAAAACAAAAGATATATATGAACAAATTAGTAGAGATAAAGAGCATTCAAAAACCGTGTTACAATATACCCTCATCGTAATCTCAAAAGTGGATTCTGGGGAAGGTAGTGTGTATGTAGACCTTACTCTACCATGTGAAGGTAGATAGGCTCTTTTCAATAGATCCTTGACTCTAGTTATAGCATTTCAGATGTATGAAAAGGGAATAAAGTAGTAAAGAAGCCATGATGAAAGTATGGGGAAAAGAACAATAGCAATAACAAATAATATGATGATGAAACAAAGGAAACAAGCAATAGTAAAAATCAAAGAAGAAAAATAATAGCAAAGCAATAATAATAATACTAATATGGTAAATTAGACAATACTCAATCACCTACTAACCTTTCTACCTTAATTTTAGATCTTCATATCCTCTTATATAGGGTCATATCCTCTGTAAGTTGCATTGTGTCATGCCTTACCTAATCACCTCTCTCAATATTTCTTTAGCCTACCTCTATCTCTTCTTAGACCCACAATGGCCAACCCATTACACCTCCTCACTAGGATATTTGTGTGTCCCCTATCTTCTCCACTAAGTGATGGAAAATTCAGAAGATAGTATATGCCCAACTAACTCTCTAATAATTGTCACAAACACCTTGGTGAAGTCTTATTGAAAGTACCAAAGCAATAAAATTTCAAACTCCATGTATATGCCCCCTAACTCTCTAATAATTGGCACAAACACATTGGTGAAGTCTTATTGAAAGTACCAAAGCAATAAACTTTCAAACTCCATTAATAAGAGATGCTTTATTGAAAATAGTATAAGCTATTGAGGATCCAAAAATCAAAGGGGAAGCCAACTGGTTGGCAACATATGAGATTGTACTATTTGGTATGCTGGTTGGCAACATATGAGATTGAACTATTTGGTATGCTGTATTATTTGCTATAATTAATTTAACAAAAGTTTACAATTAAAGATATGCATATTGATGTTGTCATAGATCAATTAAGAAATCAGGATTCCTTTTTCAATAAAATATAGAGAAGAAAGATTTATAATTGCTTTGACTTCAACCGGAGAAATTTCATTTGAGATGAATATAGAACTTGAATTGCTGATTACATGTGTAATGTATAAAAAGAAACAATTTGATGAAACTGCTGATTATGAAATCACAAAATTGCTTGAATAATCTTTTAGGATTGATACATAGGAGACTAAATCAATTTTTTACCTTCAAAATAAATCTGTCCAATTCGAAGCATGCAAACTTTTTTTAGGGTTTTCTATTTAGCAGTAAAAAGTTGAGATTATTAGAGTCTTAAACTTGAATGTTCCTTACAATATAATAATCACTATGATATTGATGATTTAAACTTATTTTCTAAATTAAAAGTATTGAGGGAAATTGTACAAGTAGAAGATAATTCTCTAATTGATATATCAAAATTTAAATTGATAAAATTTTATCTAAGATCAACAATGTCTCAAGAAATACTAAATGGATTGAATATATTATCAATTGAAAAGATTCTTTGGAAGACGTCTATTATAGAAAAATTATTACCAATCGATCTGTAGCATATCCTTAATCCTGAAGAATACAAACTACTTAAAGGTTTTTTTTTTCTTCCTAAGTTTTAAGGCCTCCCATTATATTTTGGCTTTAGACCACTTATTGCTCTCTTTTTGTTAAGAGTCGCAAATCTACCCGGCCTCAGCAATAAATCCCAACAATACCACAAATACACTAGCTCAACACATTTTGGTTGGTTGGTAGATACCCCTGTACAAGCTCTCTTCTGCTAGCTGCATATATAGGCTTTGATTAGGGCTTTCAAATACCAACTGCTTATTTGGATACACTGTTGAATTGAGATCGTGATGAGTTAATAATTAACTGTTAATTATCCTGGTTGTTCCCTAACTACCCCCTCCCCTCCCCTCCCCAAAAATAAAAAACTCAAATCCCTAAATCACAATCGGACACTAACCTTTCTTGCCATGACTCGGTGCAGAAGGGGAATAAGTAATGCTCCATGGTGACACTCATGCCTCAGCAAATGAATTCCCCAACTACTGGCGATTAATCAAAAGTGACGAGCCTAAAAAGCTGCACTCAGGGCAATTGTTGGCTAAATCTAGAGTGAAGCATGTGGTGGTGAAGTGGTATATGGGTTCTTCTTATAGGTTGAACACTCAAGGCGGTTGGCGAACTGTTGGCTGCTTCTTCAACGTTCATCCATATTGTATCATTTTCTTTAGCAGACAGACAAATTCAATTTCTCCCCTACAGTATACTGAAGCTGATTTTATGGTCTTCCACTTGGAGAAAATTTGTAGAAGGATGAAAGCCATAAAGCAAGCTTGATTTTCTTTTGCTTTGGGAATACCCTTCTAAATGCAACTATCAATCCCAGTTGTTTTTGGGACTGGGGGTAATAGTCGTAGCTTATTCCTATATTTCCGCAGAGGTGATCGAGGTGTAATTGTATAATGTAAGCTTAACAAAAGTGCATAGTATTGTGCATAGTATTGTTTTTGCCTGCATGGATCTGTGCTCCTGGCCAAAGACGAGGCGTTGTTATAACGTCAACTTGTTGGTTATTGTGTGAGACATTGTATTTTGCTGAAACGTTTACTTGGTTCTTTTGCTGTGGAACCATTTTTACCTGAGGTCTTACGTGGTGGGAATCCAGAATAGTCGGGTACTGGGCACCGAAGATAATTTTTGGAATCATCTTTCAACATTTTCAGGCCATTAAGAAGAAATTATTACCTTCTAATGTCTTCGTGCAAAATCCAACCCTATTTTCACTGTAATCAAATTTCCTGTACGTTCCTTTTTATTTGTCTTTTATTGATGATTTGAAACTTTTCTAACAAAATCATTTATTATGAGATGTTTTACACTATTAATTACACCAACAATATACTAATATGCCCCTTGTAATCCTACGTACAAAACTATAAACATTCCAATTTAGTTAGGTAAGAATTGACACATTCTTTACGAAAAATTAATAAGATATGTTAAAATAACCTTAATAAATTTTGCACTTTTTGAAAATTGTACACTAACAAATATAGTTTTTACATTTGAGAGTGTACTAAGAGTAAAATTGGAAAAGAAATAGTTAATTGTTTCTTGATTTTTTAAATTGGTAATTAATTCGGGATGATTATTTTTAGTAATCCTGACAACTAAATTGATACGAAGGAAGTATTAACTATGTTTTAGAAAATCTAAATATTAATTTCTTCCTCTGTGATAACTTGCCCAATATTATTTGACAATCTGCTCAAGAGGAACAAATAGAATGATTAAGTTTACTAATCATATTCTGAATATGATAAATTCAATTGAAAAATGTATTTGAGAAATGATTGTAAATAATAAGGTAAAAGAAATTAAATGAGAATTTCTTTTTGATTAGGGATGCAGATTGTATTTGCATATCTATCAGATAATTGTATATATGTAAATATTAACTAGTATGTATATGTATCAATGAATACAATTGTATTAACAAATACAATTTGTTTCAATGAATAAATATTATATCAAGTCCAAGAGTATTAAAGAAATACAATTTGTATCAATAAATATAATAATACCAATAGTTTATTTCGTAATAAATTATATTTGTATGCATCTGTTTCTATATATGTTTGTATTTTGTACAAATGAAAGAGAACATTCATCTGTTGCCATGAGAATTTGAGTTTATTGCCTTGTATGCTTGTATTTTATATTTAGAACCTTTGCACGTATTTATATTCATGTGTTGCCATTTATTGTATTTTGTATTACTAAAAATGATCTGTATAGTTGACATATTGACAATTATAATTTGTATTCGTATTTGTACTGTTGACCATTAATATTTTTTTGGATTATTGAGTATTTCTCTCTCCGTCTCAAATTAATTGAATTTTTGTGATTTTTTTCAATGTTCAAAATATTTGAATTGTTCAAAATTCAAACTGAATGTTTGAAATATTTTTCATATTTGTCCTTTCATTTATTGAGTTTTTATATTTTTTAGGAGATAAATTATACTACATATTTATAATTTTATAAAGGACAATAGTGAAAAATATAATATAAATTTTATTTTTAAATATTTTTCT
>JAOTQJ010000011.1:17618175-17632887 GCA_025642045.1 Solanum sejunctum | reverse complement strand
AAAATAGTAAATATTTTATAAAAGAAACTCAAAAAGGTAATTATCCTACTAATATCTATGAACTACAACCTTTATTATCATCTGAAATTCCAAGTCAAATTAAAAATAATATGTTAAAAGGATAAATTATATATATATATCGTCGGGTTGTTTTTTTAAAATCAACCCAAATATAGTCAGGTTTTTTTCATCAATACTGAAACAAGTCAAATCAAATTAATAGTCAAATTTTTTTTCTTGCATTGACTTAATTTGCGATTTGGTTTGATTTTCAATTTGACCCTTGGTCTACATTGCATACTAGAGTGTTTTAGTGCTTAGTGGCACACAAGATACCTAAAAGGAAGTGTCCCTTAGTGATCCAGTATAGTTAGAATTTGGTTCTGATAAATTGTCCCAATTCCTCCAAAGCCAATCGAGAGAATTCTTGGAAACATGATTGTAGTATTTGCACTGATTCAAGGTTCCATTATCTTCAGTCCAAGCATAACACACATCTTGAAGACAAGGGCTTTTAGTAGTTCATGACTTAGAATTATATTATCACTAATTGACTATTATCTATCAACACTTTCATCATTTGGCTGTTAATATCTTTGAGATGAGTTCTTTAACACTGGATGGATTTTTAACTTTATGGTCAAGTGTTATACAAGTGCAATTTATACAAGAATTCCTGGATCACATCACCTATGATTCCACATGTTCTTTTTATAGAGATATGCATTCAGTCCATCTACTCTAGGACATCAATTTAAAATATTTAACTAACATATATTGTAAGTAAATATTATACATTATACATACTAATAAACAATTAAAATTATTGATGAAGCATAATTACATAAATATTACATCATTGTATAACTTATTCTACATTCTATATGAATTCCTAACTTTCAAACTTATTACATTTCTCTCGTAAATACTCTATTATTATATTATACCGTTTTAAATGAGTATTTTTGTCCTTAACTTTTTATGTCTAGCTAACAATTCTTCAAATTGGATATGTTCATCAATCACCATTTTTGTCGTTGTAGTTGAAGCTTTCGAAGTATCTTAAATTGGTGCATCAAGATCATGCTCATCCTCTATTATCATAACATGACGGTCTTGAAATAATTACAAAACGTGATTGCAAAACGCTGAATGGACTTTCAGCATCTTTTCAACATGATTCTTATTTCATTGTGAAGTATTTCTTCTTTTGGGAACGTAGTAATATATTTTTATTAATAATAGAAATATCGTTAATTCAAAATAAAAGTAGTATATTTTTCACTGATAGATTTAGATGTTTATGATTTAATAAGTGTACTTTTATTGTGTGTGATGGTTATTATTTCAATAAATAATAAATTATGACAAAATTAACTTATATCTTAATAAGTACTATAATTTTTATCGAAGTTAATTAATAAAAAATTGTCTCTCAATAAATGAAGTTTACAGAGTTTTTTAAGGGAGTGGTTGAAGTAACTAATTTTTATTTTTTTTCTACAATCAAAACATAGCGGAAGGATATTTATGCTTCATTTCTAATAGTTCGAGAGTATTATTAATCTGTTTTTATTTCGATTAAAAGAGGTATTTTTCAACTAGAAATTTAACGGAGGCTATAATTTTGAGCAAAAAAATATAACAGAAGGATATTTTAATAGAGAGATATATCTACTCTATTTCATATAATTCAAGAATATTTTTGACTTTTTTTCTTAATTCTAAAAAATAAAAAGAATCGACGACAATTAAAAAGAACGGAGAGAGTAATTTGATAGCAACCAATGTTATAACGTATACGAACAACAATATTATCTTATTTTATAATTGCTACTTAAGCTTCTTTTCAAATAATATTATTGGGGTGGTTGAGGGCAATCATTGATTAATTTGGCTAATACTGCTGTTTTGCTTTCACATTCCACTAATAATCTCTAAATTATTATTTTTTAATTATTCCATGTTATAGTAGTTTTTTCAGTAAGAAACCAAATTAAAGTGATGCATTGAAATGTGACAACATAAGAATGGTAAAAAAAAGTGTGTGGCTTTGGATTCTTGTAGCTGTCTTTCTTTAGAATGGCAAAAGCAGCTTACGCTTTTCTTCTTTTATCTTTCTTCACTCAAAAATAGTATTGCTGTGTAATTTTGTGGTGTTGATGTGGGAGAGATGAGACTGACACTACTCTTGTTGGCCATTTTGGTGAATTTTTCAAGATTGGCTAATGGTGAAACAGATCCATCTGATGGTTAGCCCCTTTTAATGTATTCATCATTCTCTTTATGTTGCTGTTTTTTTAGTATGTGAAGTAGTAAGTGCAAGTTCCACTTTTCTAGTTCACTTGAAATTTTAAGTTGAGTGGAAAATTGAAAAGTAAAGAGCATTTGAAAAATAGGTGATTTTTCCCCATTTGTTGCAGTCTTGTTGTATAGAGTTACTAGTACATGTTGCTGGTGGGAGGTGTGAGTATCCCATCCAATAGTCGAGTTGCACACTAGCTGGCCTGGACAAACATGAAAATAATGGATATGAAAAGTCTTGCTTGGGCTGCATCAATGGTAGTCTTTCAACTTTTGAGTGTGGGAAATACTCATTACTTATGGCTGAAGGACCCCTTGGTCTTGTTGACTAGATTGAGTCATAGTTGTTGTATTTACTGTTGCAGATGTACTTAGTAGTTACGGCAACCACATATCCAATGAAATTTCATAGCTAGAGTCTGGGGAGGATAAAGTCTGTGCAAACCTTACACCTACACATATTTGAGCAAGATGAAGCAAAAGATACTTTCATTAATATTGATGATGGACTGATATATACACAAGGAAACAGCAGTCCCGTCTGAGAGACTCCTCCTACGGTGGAACTAACCAGAAATTAAGGGAAGTAAAATATTAGAACTCCTAAAACATTGTGACCAAGATAACAACCCATGTAGTAAAATAAAGTTGTAATAACAAGGAATAAGCAGTAATTAACGGAGTTCTAATACACCCACCTCAAGATGGATGGTGTGCAACAACACCTAGCTTGGACAGATGATGATGATGAAAGGAGGTTTTTGGAAGCGGTTTGATCGGAGAATCAGCCAACTGGTCAGAACTGGGAATGTACTTTAAGATAAGTTGCTTGTTGTTAACCTGTTGGTGAACATAGGGGAAGTCAACCGCTATATGCTTCATGTGGCTATGAAGATTTTGTTCTCACATAAGTAGGTGACACCAAGGTTGTCGCAAAAATGGTAGGTGGTGTAAGGATTTTGACATGGAGTTCCTTGAGAAGATTTTTCACCCATGTGGTCTCATCAACGGCACTAGCAACGGCTTGGTACTCTTTCGGTGGACGAGCGGGCAATCGTACATTGTTTTTCTGATGACCAACTAACTAGAGTAAGGCCAAGAAAAATAATACAACCTGTGGTGGAACTTCGATCAGTGAGGTTTCCAGCCCAGTCAGCATTAGAGAATACAGAGAGATTAAGACTGGTGCTTGAAGCAAGGTGAATGCCATAATTAGCAGTGCTTTTGAGATATAGAATGAGGTGCTTAACAGCTTTCCAGTGAGCTTCAGATGGGGCATGCATAAATTGAGACAACTTATTCATTGAGTAAGAAGCATCGGGCCTTGTAAAAGACAAGTATTGCAACTTTCCAATGACTTTTCTGTACTAAGTAACATCATGAGATGGAGTACCATCATCTTGCAGAAGACTTTGAGAAGAAATCATGGGCGTGGAAACACCATTACAGTCATGCATCAGAAGGTCATGAAAAAGATCTGAGACATACATTGCTTGAGAGAGCAAGATGCCTTCACCATCTCGATGAACCTTAACTCCAAGAAAGTGGGATAAAGGGCCAAGATCTTTAAATGAAAAACGGGAAGCCAAGGAAGAGATAACCTAATGAACCACTGAAGAATTGTTTCTAGTAAGGATGATGCCGTCTACATAGACTAAAAGATATAAAACACCACTAGAGTCATGGCGAACAAATAGAGTTGGATCCGAGTGGGACTCAATAAATCCCAAATAGAAAAGGTAGGATGTCAGTTCATTGTACCAAGTGCAAGGCGCATGCTTGAGACCATAAGTAGCCTTACGCAACCGACAAACATGCGTGGAATAGATGCATTCTCAAATCTAGGTGTTTGTTTCATAAAAACTTGTTCTTCAAGTGTGCTTTGTAAAAATGCATTGTTTACATCCAATTGATGTAAAACCCAATTGTGCCGAACTGCAAGTGAAAGAACAATACGAATGGTCATAGGCTTGACAACCGGACTGAATGTGCAGTGGTAGTCAAGACCAGGTCGCTGAGTGAACCCTTTTGCAACCAACCGAGCTTTGTACCTGTCAATCAACCGTCGACTTTATTTTCCAACCTGTAAATCTACTTACAATAAACATCATTCTTATTAGAATTTGGAGGAACCAATTCCCTTGTTTGATTCTGAATTAATGCATCAACTTCAGCTTTCATAGTAGACCTCTACTTGGGTGCTTTAGAGCCTACTTGAAGGTAGGAGTGGTAAAATTGATAGGAAGTTGGACAAGGTAATTGAATGATTTTTTGGGGTATATAATATATTATTTTGTGATCAGGTTATTGGGCTGGTTGGAGGAGGTGTGGGTAGAGGGGGTGGTGGAAAACAAGTAGGAGGAGGTGAGCGAAAGCTCACTGGATGTACATGAGAAGTTGTGGAAGCAGATGGCAGAATTGATGCTTTGTTTCTCGCGATGGTAGGTGATAAGATTGGGGGCTGGATTATGTGAAAGGGACTAAGGATTTGGGGAGAAGAAGAAAGTTGAGAAAGTGAGTTACCTCAACCCATGGGATTCACATGATTCTGGCCGGAGGAGGCAGACTCACAGGCTCGACCACTAGTAAGAGTCTCTTGAACAGCAAGAGGAGAAAAAAGTTGAAAAAGATCAGGGTAAAGAGTTTGAGTTTGAGAGTTTGTCGGGCTGTCAACAACGTCTCCCGTGAGCGTAAAAGACTTATTGTGAAGATAAGAGAATATTGTGCGAAAGGGAAAAACATCTTCAAAAAACTTTTCATCACGTGAGATATAAAATTTAGAGTGAATGAGATCAAAACATTGATGGGCATAATGAATCAGAGCGAAGCCTAGATAAACATATGGAGTTGACCTAGGCTAAGTTTATGGTTGGTGTAAGACTTAAGCCGTGGGTAACATAGATAACAATAATTCTAAGGGAATCGTATTTAGGTGCGACACCAAACAATTTTTCATAAGGTAAAGTGTTATTTAAAATTTGTGTGGGCAATTAATGAATAAAGTAGGTTGCATGTTGACAAGAAAATGACCAAAAATTTGAAGGCAAGGATGCCTCCTGTAAAAGTGTTTTGGCATTTCCAACAATGTGTCGATGACGAAGCTCTACTATGGCCACTCTTTGCAGTGTATGAGGAGGTGATACAAGGTGTCCAATTCCATTTGAATGGAGATACGAGTCAAGACTTTATATTCACCTTCTCCGTTAGTATACAGAGAGCCAATTTTCTTGTTAAAATATTTTTCCACGAAGGAATAAAACTTGGAAAAAATGTCTAGAACCTCATGTTTATTTTTAAGGGTGTACAACCAAATATATTTGGTGTACTAATCAATGAAAACACAATAGTATTGTTTTTTATCAATGGAAAGTACAAGTGATGGATCCCATAAGTCACTAAAAACTATTTGTAATGGAGCAGTACTAATTAGAGACAAACAATTAAATTGAAATCGTTGAACTTTATTTGAATAACAAGAATTACAGAAAACAAATTTGTTCGATGATGAAACAGGGAGAGAAAATTTATTCAAAACAAAGTTCAAGATTTTGGAATGGGGATGGCCAAGGCGATGGTGCCAAACGTGGTGAGGAACTGTTGTAGTGGCAACTTGAACAGTGGGTTTATTAACTATGAAATTGGGCCATCAATAGAATCCGTTCCTATTGTAGCCGGATACTAGCAGAGCTCACGTCTTCAATTCCTTCACAAAGAAAGAAAATGGGAAAAAATTCAATGGAGGTCAGATTATCTTGACAAAATTTTCATACAGAGAATATTTTGTTTGATAGAAAGTGCACACAAAGTATCGGTTAGCCTAAAAGCATTATTTGATGCAATTAATTTAGTAGAACCATGATGAGTGATTGAGATTCTTTTACCATCATCCCTAGTTATGCCTTCTGAACCATTATACTCTTCAAGATTCTTTGGCTCTATTGTGACACTGGATTAAACTGAACAACAATGTTAGAGTTGCTGCCGGGAGTCCCCATTCCATACGCATGTTAACAGCGAGTCTGTGGTGGTAGGCAGAGGATTGAAAAAGGAACTCGGAGTGTTAAGACTCGCGCTCGGATACCATATAAGTATTTGAGCAAGATGAAGCAAAAGATACCTTTATTGATATTGATGATCAACTGATATATACACAAGGAAAAACAGTCCCGTCTAAGAGACTCCTCCTACAGTGGAACTAACCAGAAATTAAGGGAAGTAAAACATTAAAACTCCTAAAAATAGTGGAACTAAAATAATAATCTATACAGTAAAATAAAATAGTAACAACAAGAAATAAGGGGTTCTAATAACACCTACCTCGTGGAGGTAGAGTGTAGACAGGAGGCTCTTTCTAAGAGATGCAGTTAATAGTATATAGAAAACGTCAACCTTTGCACTATAATTTCTATCATTAAAGTTGAACAAGTTTGGAGAAAAGGTAAATCCTTACAGAAACTTGTGGTTTGTGAATTTGGAACATGCATGGTGTCTAATGTGATCGGGTTTAGTTACTATTGTCAGCCTTATATAAGCGATTAGTGGTTTCTACTTTATGTGGTAAGGGGTGACAAAAACCAATGAGCTTTAAAGCTATATAATTTACTTCTGGGCTGCTCATGATCCAAAGAATTTTACAGTTATGGTTTGGTTAAGTTGCTCACCATTTTGTACCATGCTGGTCAAGTTGCTGTAGGTGCACGTTCTTTAAAAAATTTGCCCTGCATAAAATCCGTCTCTTGCGCTGTTCGCTGTCCATATGTATCTATTTCTTTATCATTAAAATTCCTTTCACAATCAGATATGTCTTGATTTCAAAATAATCAATTTGTCTGCACTATGATTTTCAGCATCTGTTCTGAGAAACCTGTATACCACCCTAAACTCACCAGGGCAGCTGACTAAATGGAGTGCCAATGGCGGTGATCCTTGTGGAGAGTCCTGGACAGGCATTACCTGCTCAGGCAATAAAGTTACTGAAATGTGGGCTTCGGTCTTCTTTTTTGTCTTCATCTCCATGTTATTTCAATTTTTTGGAATTGTTCACTTGGTATGTACTGATGATTAGTTTTGTTTCATTTTCCTTCAGCAAGATATCAGGTCTTGGGCTCTCAGGTTCACTGGGGTCCCAGCTAGATAGTCTAAAATCTGTGACCAATTTGTAAGATGAATGACCTTCGTTGGTTCCTTATTAATTGGATTTATGTGGAATTCCTGAATGTGGTCATGTTTGTGAAAGTTGCAGTGACATAAGTAATAACAATATGGGAAGCCAGTTACCTTACCAGCTTCCTCCAAATGTGCAAAAATTGTATGTGTGATTATTTGCATATATTCCTCCTTGCCGGTTCTATTTTCTTCCTCTCATCTTTCTTATAACTTGCCTTGTGATGCAGAAACCTCGCTGCTAGTGGTTTTAGTGGTGTCCTCCCATATTCCATTTCACAGATGACCTCCCTTCAGTACTTGTAAGTGAAATGCGTAAATTTGATATTTGTTAAAAATTAAGATACTTGGTCCCCTTCATTATCTTCGGGGCTCCTTACGATTCTTTACAATGTATATGTTTGGTTGTAGAAATGTCAGTCACAATCAAATTCAAGGATCAGTGGTTGTCTCGTTTGACTCGCTCTCTGCGCTCAACACATTGTAAGGCCTATTCTCTCCTGTCATTACATCAGAGTTTTGATATTTCCTTATTATGATCTGAATGAGAATAGTTTGAAGTTCTCAAATGTTATGATGAAAGTACACAATAACATTATTTAAGTTGTCTTGTAACATACTTGTTCCGTTTCGTCCATAACTGTGTAGAAGGGAATCCTCATTGGTATGCTGCCGAAGTATTAAATTATGCCAATAAAGCTGAGTTGCTACTTGGATTGGACTTATTCTTAACCAAGTATTTACAACCTCAAAGACGCGCTTAAGCCCTAAAGCGAGGCTCAAAATGTGTTGAGAGCTTTGCCTCGCTTAATGTGCCCTTCAATGTCATCATCAAGGGCCTAAGGCAGACTTTCCTTTCCAATGATCCTCTTCTGAAGAGGCAAAACTAAACAAGTGTTATTTCACTTTATCATAAACGTAGATATTCGTATTTCTTTTCTCCCTTTGTGCCTTCTTCCCTTAAAGCTCACGCTTTATTTGTGGTTTGCGCTTATAGCTCAATGGACCTTAGAGTTTCTTTGCGCTTTTTGCTTTTGATAACACTGGCACCTTATCATATTTTCTTGTTTAAAAATAATTGTTTGAAATGTATCATTCTCTGTTCTTAGTTTTGATTATCTTTTTAACACTTCAGGGATTTCTCTTTCAATTCTATGACGGGTAATCTTCCTCAAAGCTTCCAGTCACTATCTAGTATAAACAAAATGTAAGATAAGATTTCTTGCACTTCATCTTTCTGTTTGTGAACGACCATCAAATATAGAAGTTTTGTTGTTATAATATGCAGGTATTTGCAGAACAACCAGTTTACTGGAGCTATTGACGTCCTTGCCAATCTTCCTCTCGAAAATCTGTAAGTTGTGCCCCTAATGTGTTGATATGATGTCTTATGTCTACATCTCAGTTCTAGGGGTTCAGTTAAATCCATTGGTTGAAAACAATGTTGATTCCTTTATTCTTTAGGAATGTTGAAAACAACCAATTTACTGGCTGGATTCCAGATCAGCTGAAAGGGATAGTGCAGTGAGTGTCTTAGATTGCAATCATTTTCATCCATCTTCGCAAATTCTTTGGGGAGTTCTTTTTAATTGTTATTGGGATTTATCATAACAGATCAAATGGTAATTCGTGGAGCTCAGGACCTGCACCCCCGCCTCCACCTGGCACGCCTCCTGCAAAAAATCCCAATGGAAATCACAAATCCAGAGGGGACAGCAGCAATTCCGACAGTGGGAAATCAGGTATAGGAGGTGGAGGTGTTGCAGGAATAGTGATATCTGTCCTAGTTGTTGGAGGAATTGTAGCATTCTTTATTATCAAGAAAAGATCAAGAAGATTGTCCACAGACATAGAAAAACTTGATAAGCACCCACTTGCTCCTCTTACTTCACAGAAAGTAGAAGGTATTTTGCTTTCCTAATTCTTGATTTTGTAAGAAATGTGTTGAATTGTCTCTTAACTCTTTGGAGATTTCTCGACGAATGATTGTAATCAATTGTGATGTTACTATTCACTTACCTGCTTGGGAATGAGCAAAATGATGTCAAAGCCTCTATCTTATCTTGTTAATGGGTCATAAACCATGCAATGAGTATCACAATTTTGCAAGGAGTTGTCATTGATACATAATTATCGATGATCCTGTTAGGAGGTGCGAGAGGTCGGACTTACGGGTTTCACGGAGGAGTAGAGGTAGACCGAAGAAGTATTGGGCGGAGGTGATCAGATAAGACATGACGAAACTTGATTTCATTGAGAACATGACCTTAGAAAAGAGTGGAGGTCGCGAATTAGAGTAGCAGGCTAATAGGCTAGTAGGGATAGGTTGATGTCTGGCCTTGGGATATAGTAGGGTAGTAGGATTAGTCGTGTCTTTGTATCACATGTTGTCATTATCCATATTATATTTGTTAATTTTATCGTATTTACATGTTATTATTTGCTTTTCGTTATTAGTTGTTCTTCCTTTTTTTCTTTTCCTTTTCCCTTTTTTCCATATCTAGTTTATTCTGCTTATGTAGCTTGATTTTTGAGATGAGGGTTTCCCGGAAACAACCTCTCTACCTCTGTGAGGTAGCGGTAAGGTCTACGTACATTTTACCCTCCTCAGACCCCACTTGTGGGATTCCACTTGGAATGTTGTTGTTGTTATGCTTATATCTTTCATGACTTCAATGTTGTCATGGAATCAAAGTTGGAGCTTATATTTGCTTGTCTTACTTTTTCATTGTTATGTTGCTTTTTTTTTTTTGAGAAGGTAACATTATTGTTATTTTTTTAGTTGTTCCCGGATTTCCTACTCATTGTCTGTTTTTGGCTGCAGAGTTGAAACCTTATCAAACCTCCTCCACAGCAAGCATGAGCACATTTGAAACTCCCACTGCCATACCTCTAAGACCTCCACCTATTGATCGCCCTAAGTCCTTTGACGAGATTGACATATCACCGAAACCCATTGTTCCTCCCAAGAAGATCAAGAGAGCTCAAATCAAGGCTACACAGTTTTCAATTGCAGACCTACAGATTGCTACTGATAGCTTCAGTGTTGAAAACCTTATTGGCGAGGGATCAATTGGGCGTGTTTATTGCGCTCAGTTTGATGATGGCAAAGTAATACTCTTTTCTCCTTTCTTATGACTATATAAGGTGATTTAGTGATGCTTACACATGTTTAAGCAAGATGGTATTAAATGATAGAGAAATGCTTGATCAGAGAAACTACATGCTTGGCACCCAAGGGTGTGGCGTAGTGGTCAATGAAATGGATTTGACAATCCATGAGGTCTCAGGTTCGATTCCAGCAGAGACAAAAAAAAAAGAAGAAAAAAATGCTAGGTGGTTTCTTTCCATCTATATCCAAGCCTTGGTGGGTAGTATTACCCAGTACTAAGCTGGCCCATACACCACTTTCATAAAAACAATTACTCCCTCCGTCCCATTATATATGGCACCCTTGGACTTGGCATGATATTTACAGAAAAAGGAAGACTTTTGAAACTTGTGGTCTAAAATAATTTTTAGATATTTGTGTGGCTGAGAGTCATATGATCAAGGTAAAAAGAAAATTTTAAAGTTTAAAGTGACATTCTTTTTGGAACGGACTAAAAAGGAAATTGTGCTGCATATAATAAGACAAAGGGAGTACATTACTTGGAAAAGTGTGATAAAACTTTATTTAACGAATAGTTTGGTTTGTTCTGACTATTTCTGTTTGAAACCACCAGTATCTACGCTTATGTCAGTCACGCAGACTCTCATAAGAGGAATATGGATTCTCTCTTATGTATTCACACTAAAGGATGACTTCTGATTAATCAAAAATTAGAAAGTACTTATTTCCTTGAATTTTAAAGGTGATTTCGTGATGCTAATGAATCAAAATTACATTCAAAGAAAGTCTGATGAGGCAACAAAACATATTAGAGGAAGTTTCAGGAAAAAAAAATGAAATTCATTTGTTGAAGAACTTTGCTTATTTGATTTTACGCTTATTTGATTTTACGCTCATTTAAGTGACAAACAGCCTCATTGTGTTCCTTTCTGTTATTTGATATGTTGTAGGTTCTTGCTGTCAAGAAAATTAATTCGTCTGCCCTCCAAAATCATGACGATTTTCTCAATATAGTTTCTGAAATATCCCAGCTGCATCATCCAAATATAATTCAGCTAGTTGGTTATTGTTCAGAGCATGGACAGTACTTGCTAGTTAACGAATTCCATAAAAATGGCTCTCTGCATGATTTCCTGCATGTATCAGATGAGGACAGCAAGCCACTAGCATGGAATAGCAGAGTCAAGATTGCACTTGGTGCAGCACGAGCACTAGAGTGAGTTTATGCAATCCCAAAATTATTTTGTTTGATACTCTCTTGGTTTCAGTTTATGTGACGCTATTTCGTTATTGGTCCATTTTAAAAAATTGGCACATTTTATATTTAGAAACAATTAGCTTTACATTACCTATGTTATCCCGAGAAGCTTTCATAGCTACATAAATGTTATGGTGTATTTAAGATCACAAGTTTCAAAAGTTTTATAGTTAGACAATTTTTATGCCACATGTAAGACTAGAAGCTTCAAAAGTATCTGTTTCATTTTACGTAGCGGCATTTGAGTGGGGATGGAGTTTGAAAAGAAAGACTTCTAGAACTTGTGGTCTTAAACTTGCCATGACATTTGTGTGGCTATAAAAGTATGTCATTATGGGTAACGTTGAAAATTTAAAGTTAAAATTGTTTCAAAATATAGAAAGGTGTCAACCTTCCTATAAAAAGGAAATACTGCCACATAAAATGATGAAATAAAGGCTGTAAATAGATTCCAATTTATGTGATTTCCACATTTCTTTCTTTCCTGATTTCCATAAGCAAATTTCTTCACTAGCTAATATAAGCATCCTTTGCAGGTATCTGCATGAAGTTCATTCACCATCATTGGTTCATAAAAACATTAAATCGGCAAATATTTTACTTGATCTGGAACTCAATCCTCATCTATCAGACTCTGGATTAGCAAGCCTTATTGATGATGCAGATCAGGTGACTTTGAGCTCCTTTACTTTGTGCATCGTTACAAAGTGTTTGATGGATTCGATATATAAGCATGCACGTAAGTACACATGTATATATAGGCATGTTTTAACATACTCTTGGCTTCATATGTGTCCTTTTCAAGTAGATAAAAAATATCAATGAATCACATGGTTGAAACGTCCTTTACCATGTAACTCATTTTCGTGAGCTAGTTTTTCAATGGTCCCTGGTGCTTTATCTCCTTCTCTTCTCTACTTAATTGGTAAAATTGTAGCTGTTTTTTCTTCTTAAAAGCTTCACATCGCTATCATCTTCTGTCTTTGCAGGTACTAAACCATAATACAGGGTCTGGATATGGTGCACCTGAGGTAGCTATGTACGGGCAATGCACCATAAAAAGTGATGTCTACAGCTTTGGAGTGGTTATGTTAGAACTTCTTACCGGAAGGAGACCTTTTGATAGGTAAAGTCACTTAGGCATCATGATATTGTGTCAAACTACTTAGAGACAAACAGAAAGTTTTAACTTTCTTGATCAATAGGTGACGAGGATTCCCAGGAAATAGTCTGCGTACATTCTACCCTCCCCAGACCCGACTTGTGGGATTCCACTGAGTATGTTATTGTTGTTGTTGTTGATCAATATGTATGCTCTTGATGCAGTGCAAGACCAAGATCTGAACAATCTTTAGTCAGATGGGCGACGCCTCAACTCCATGATATTGATGCGTTGGCTAAGATGGTTGATCCAGCTCTCAAAGGGCTCTATCCTGTTAAATCTATTTCGCGCTTTGCGGATGTAATTGCTCTCTGTGTCCAGGTAATATTTTGTATAGACAGTGCGTCAAATTCATAAATCTACTGTGTTCAGTGAGCACTATCTGTATGCTATTATGGCAGCCTGAGCCTGAGTTCCGGCCACCTATGTCAGAAGTGGTTGAAGCCTTAGTTCGGCTAGTTCAACGAGCAAATATGAGCAAGAGGACGTATAGTATTGATCGGAGTTCAAGGGGTGAAATAGATACTCAAGATAACCAACCTTAGTTCCGCTGTAATGTAGCCTTTTCTATCAAAATCTCTCTCCTTATAGTTTGGTGTTTATGAGATATAATGTGTGTTCAGCAATATGTTCTTGGTTGCATCGCATATTCAATCTTCATTTTTCTCTGTACCTGAACTTCCATACATGATAACATCTTCGAGATAATCCAAGTAGGGACTGTGTTACTATAAAGAGACGAAAAATCATATTGATCATAGCTGCAACTGCTAAAATACAATTTAATATGATAATTTACATCATACAATTCCTAACATTACTAATAATAGCTCTCCACGAAACAGGCCGTAGTAAGGTTTGTATACATTCTATTTTCTGGAATTCTATGTTATACTAATACTAGGTCTACAGATTTTGACCAAATAGTTTGATATTTAGTACATCATTTATGAACAAAAAAAACATTATATAAAATATTTTAACATCAAAAGTTCTTTTTTTATACAAAGTGTAATTAAGCTTCTAATTTGGCATGCTTTTACTTGTACTTTTTTTTAAAAAAATAACAAATATTGCTATAGGTGTCGATTATTATAGAAAAGTTTGACTAAATTTGAGTAATATTTATATTTAAACTCGATTAAATTTGAATTAGCATGTTTGGGAAAGAAAAGAGATGCAATACATATTGCAAACTTGCAATACTTAGCAAATGAAATGATGAAATCTTTAATCATAAGTAATCGATATGAGTAAGATATCTTAAAATTACTAAAGAAATTAAATATGGTATATTATCTACTAACCTTCCTCAATTGATCCATAAATATTGTGATCGAGTGATAAGTACTCTTTTATTCTTAATCAAACGACTCGATTTTGAATCTTTCTAAGTATGTAGTCATCTCTATTACGGATCGATTTACCCCAATATAAAATTTTCAAATCTGAATCCAGATTTAATTGAATCTTTCTTAACTGCATTTTTTAAGTTTACAAAAGTTCTATGATAAATTTAAATTTATTCAGATGAAATTATTACTGCTTCAAGAGATCAAGACACTCTCTACATTATATCTAAAAAAAGTGATATATAAAAATAAAATTACTCTTATGTAAGACGAAGACCTAGTAATAACAAAACTTAAAAACTAATGGAACGTACTAATATTTTTTTTTTAATTACAAGGGGAATCCATAATTGTTATTCTT
>JAOTQJ010000011.1:17605728-17618075 GCA_025642045.1 Solanum sejunctum | reverse complement strand
AGGATGTTGATAGAGATTGTGATTGTGAATGTGAGAATGATGATAGATTAATAGAACTTGATAGTCCCTTGAGTCTCTATAAATAAACTTTTAACAATTTGTCTATTCAATTGTTCCCTAATGATGGCTTCTAAGTCCTGAATTGAAGGTTGATGATAATGAATTGAGAACCTTAAAGAGGTTGAACGTAGTTTTAAAGAAATATTTGCAAATTCCATCGAGTTAATGAATGAATAATGAATTAATGTAGTTCGAAGGAGACTAAATGATGACAAAGGATGGATGTTAACGTTTATGAGCATGTTGAGTCTATGGGAGAAGTGTTGAGTACCAAAATGGGTAAAAATGAGTCTCACTCGCACTCATAACTACGTGGCCAACATAGGTGAGGATTGACCGTGAACAACGGATGTTTCCTCAGTCCCCAAAGAGGACTTAATGTTATTTCTATTTTGGATCCAATGATGTACGCCTTCTATCCTGGCAAGGTACTAAGGGGATGCTGCAATGACATCGCTTCGTTGTACCATCACTGGCTCATAGGTGATGGGTATAGTTCTGAGAAACTCCCATATATGATTCCCTCTTGATAGTACTCTGATGTTAATGTAATGATATAAGGTGATAGATGTGATGGGTCATTTGTCTACTCTCTATTCTTTCTTTAGATAGACATTTGGCATGTTGACTGATTTCTATATTGAGTTGATTGTTATTATCATATTATTTTATATGTTTCAATTTCACTCAACTATTATACATATCAGTACATTTCACGTACTGACGTCCCCCTCTGGGACTGCATCGTTTCATGATGTAGATACATGATTTAGAGATCGTCAATAGGCACACCGTTGAGGATTCGAGACGTTCAGCTGACTGGTAAGACTCTCTTACTTTGGAGGATTCCTTATATTTATTTCCATCTTTCATTAGAGTTAGATTTACTTAGCTTTATTTTGATTGAGGTAGCCATGGGTCTATCATTGGCACCACCTGATAGTGATAGAGGCTTTATATACTAAAGTCAAATGTTGACGTAAAGACTTGTTGAACTAGTTTCTTTCTACTAGCCTTTTATAATACTATTATGTTGAGACTAGATTAGATGATGATAAGACCATTTATCTTCCTTATGTCTTCCGTTGATAGTAGATTGTATGAATGAATGAATGTGATGAGATCAAGTGATTCGCTTGGGGACTAACAATAGTTTCTGAGTGCCGGTTACGTCTAGTGTACCCTCGTGGGACGTGACAGAAGATTTGTCTCAAAGAAAATAAAAAAATCTTTTACTTTAGTGTATCATATATCATATCTAGTGGGGGTATTGTTAAGTGATAAATTTAATGAAGGATATTTTTAAGCCAAAAATAAATTAAAACATAATGAACGAATATTTTTTTTTCTATTTTAAATAGTTTAGGGATACTTTTATGATTTTTTTCCTTTATATATGTTGTGAGAAGAAAATCGATTGTATGAAAGAGGAGATTATTATTGGTAATATGCATCATGTCAATAATACTACATTCTAAGGGATATGACATGTTCTAAAAGATTTTGTGCTGCACCACTACATCAGTAAGGTACCCAACATGCATTTTCTAGTGTTTCGATTTAGGTCTATTTAGAAAGTTATCTCGTAATTGAAATTCATACTCTGTAATTATATATCTTGGTAATTTTACTGTTCTGTTTATTTGTCAGAGTGTAATTATAGTGTAATTCCAAGTGTGTTATTTGGTTGTATAAGTGTAATTACAAGGTTATATTAAATTTTAAAATTAAAATTTAATTATCTAAAATTAAAACTTTATATTAGACAAATATAGGTATTTATAAATAATATTAAATCAAATATTTAAGATATATATTGTCTTTCAAAATATATTAATTAGTAAAATATATATATTCTTAACTAATGTTATAAAAAAAATTAATTTATATTTTTTAAAATCTAAAAATACAAGTTTTATGAGAACATTCATGAATATGTGTTTGAAAAAAATATTAAATATTATAAATATAATGTAATAGTAAAATTATTAAAATATTTGATAAAAGAAAATAATCTATCTATCTAACTAAAAAAAGAAATGGCTTATAATTTGAAATATCAAATCAATACTAGAAAACAAATGAAATTTTAAAAAAATATAACATAAGTTATAAATTCAAAATAAAAATCAACATAATACTCTTATGCCAAATTTCAATATAATATACATAAATATGATTTAAAAGAAAAAGATGCATATATTTATAACTTTATCCAACAATGAATTTAACTTTAATTTAAAAATTAGAATCCTAAAAAAGTCATGCTAATAAAAAAAAATAAAACATAAAATAAATAAATAAATAAAGATATGTGAAAAATTATGTGAAAGCACATGACATATAAAGATTAAGAATAAGAAAGAAAGAAAAAATAAATATCATAAGTTAAAATATAATTTTAGAAAAAAATTAGAATAATAAAAATAAATTAAAAAGTAACCAACATGTAATTATATCATGTATATAAATCCCTCCCCCCCTCTCTCCCCCTCGTGAATTGGAAAGTGTAATTACACCCAATCAATTATACCCAATTACATGCTGATCAAGTACTTACCTGTCCAACCAAACAAGTCAGATAATGTAATTACACTCAATTCCACCAAATCCAATTACTAGAGTGTCCTTCCAAATAGGCCCTAGAGATTTAGGCATATCTTTTACTCCCTATTTATTAGATTGACTAAGAAGATGATTTGAATTAGATAAGGTATTTGATGAATCTACACATATTCCAGAATCAAATATTCAAGGCTACTCAGCAAACGAAAGATTTAAAACTTTCTTAGTAAAATATGAGTCGGAGTCTTTTTGTTTATGTATACAAAATGAGATTTTGAACACTTTGTGTATATTCTCACCTGGAAGAGTTTTAATTGAATACCTAGCATCTTCAAAAGAACAAATCATTGATGAAAATGAATTATAGTTCTATTTCATTGTCTGAATTTCAAAATACATTAATCTTGTTATGTATGTCTTTCGAAGTCCTACAAGCAATAACATTTGTGAGTTTCTGAAAATTACTAAAGAGTGATTTAGCAAGATAACATTCAAATGAAATACTGGTGAAATGTGGGGAGGGTTTGATTAAGAGTTCAGTATTGGACTTTGAGCCCCTTTCATATGAGGAGATATTTGTAAAGAGTGATCCATACCACTTTTCTTAGATTTACTAGTAATTTCAAAACGGATAGCCTTATTCATAAATGACCCCAATTCAATTTCTACAAACACTCGAGGGTAAAAATGAAGAGAAGAGTTAAAATAACTGGTGAAATTGTTGCCATATAATCGGGAGATATGGGTTCAAATCTTGAAAATAGTCTCTGAAAGATACACAAAGTAAGATTATATATAGTTAGGAAAACACGTACTCCCTCCGACTCAATTTAGTTATCAAGTATAGTAAAAATAATTATCCTAAAATAATTTGTCAATTTAGATAATCAAAAAAAATTAATTATTTTTTTAACTTTGTCTTTAGCATTAATTAATCTAAAATTAAGCGGTACATATATAGATAAAATTTAATTATTTATAAGGGTATATAAGTCAAACAATGAGTCTAACTAATTTTTTCTTAAGAATTATACAAAATTAAATTAGAATGAAAGGAGTATTAAATACAAAACGAAGAAAGAGAGATAACAAAAATATAAATCATGTATTCAAATTCCTATTTATGCAAAGTAAGCTGAATGCAGTCATGGTATGTTAATTTTGGTGTGAAAAAGAGAGGAAGAGACATACTGAAATATGAGAGCACCATATCATCTGTCTGAACATCCTCTTTTGTATTTTTTTTATTGCATTTGCATTAATAAAAAAATAGTTTTATTATTTTATTTTTATTTAATATATAGTTATTATTTTTAATTTTAATTAATTAAATATATATTTTTTAAAATTCATTAATTATTAAAAATAAAATAAAAAAATAATATTATTTATACATCAATTTTATGAAATAATATATATTAATGATAGCAAGGAAGGAGTACGAAAATCCCCTCAATTTCAAGAAAGTGCACATAGAAAGCTACATTTTATCTTTGGCCTTTGAACAAGTGATGAAAGTCGAGCTGATATCTTTGCCATGATCTCCAACCTTCCTAAGTTTTTAGTAGTAGAAATTAGAAAAAGTCAAGTCAAAGCATAAAACCTCCTAGAAGTTAGGTGGCTATGGAAGATTTTCTTGTTTGACTTCTTCTTTGCCGTCTTACCTCTCATTCCAAGACTCATAAATACTACTAATCCTTTAATCCAAAGTTTATCCCAACATTTTTTTCATTCTTTCTCAAATACCCACTTGATATCTTGATTTTGTTGGTCCTCTATCTCCAAATTGGCTAATAAAAATCTCAACTTTGTATGATTTTTGACAACTTTGAGGTTTAATAAGAAACCCCATCTCATTCGTGTATCAGATTTGTTGAATTTCCCCTTCATTTGAGTAAAGATTCCAACTTTGTGCTATAGAAATGGATAAATTAGATGAGTCAGGTTTAATGGCTCTTTTAGGAAGGATTATGGTGGGGGTAATTTTGTTTATGTCTTTAGTGGTGTTTATTATATTCTTACTTCATGTTTATACTAAATGGTTCTTGAATCGTCGGCGGCAAGATACCGCCGGCGATCCTGACGGCGGGACAAGGAGGAAAGTGAATGCTAAGGGACTTGACCCTTTAATTCTTGAAACAATTCCTTTGGTTGCATTTGATGTTAATGAATTGAAAGATGGCACATTGGAGTGTACTATTTGTCTTTGTGAGTTTTGTGAAGGTGAAAAGATGAGATTTTTACCGAAATGTAATCATGGGTTTCATGTTGATTGCATTGATACGTGGTTTCAATCTCATTCCACTTGCCCTCTTTGTCGTAACGCCATTTCAACAACTGAGGAATTGCCATTGGAGATAATGGGAGAGGGTTCGGGTTCAGCTACAACAGAGTTGCCCATTTTACCAACCAATGTGTTATTTTGGGGAAATGAGACTCAAGTTAGCACCTTGTGTAATCCTTGTTTGGAGTCAACAGCTTCCACGAGTGATCGATCACATGGAATGTTGGTGATCGATATTCCAAGGGAGATTAATGAAGAAGAAGAATCGAAATATGTGATGCCTCAAGGATTGAGACGTTTGATGAGGCTTTTGAGCGGGGATAGAAGGGTATTTAATCCTTCTAGTTCGCGAAATGTAGATGTAGAACAAGGCAGTAGAAGCCCGAGTTAGCATAGACTCAGAGGCGGATCCAGGATTCGAAATTCCAACATGTATAAAGGAAGAAAATGCCATTACACCTATTGCTCTTTTGAAGAGTGAGCTTGTTTTTGTGAACATAATGTAATGTAAATGCAAGGTACAAAGTTCATTGATTCTTTATGTAGATATCAAAATTGGCACGTTGATGTTTGCATTGTGTATGTAGCACATTGTGGTAGTCTTCTCTGTTTGAGAATAGTGGCAATCTATCTTCTATTACAGAAGAGTGTAAGAACTTCCAAGTGTTCTTTCCTTTTGTTTTCTTGACAATGTGAACAATGAGATTTCTTGTATTGCCTAACTTTAGATGAATTTACTCCTCACTTGGATGTCTTTGCATTATGAACTTGTCTACCTTTGTGAGTGAGGTAGTGGTAAGGTATTCTCTCTAGACTCCCTTGTGGAATTTTACTGGGTATGTTGTTGTTGGAATATGTGTGCATGAATTTAGTTTCTTTTAGAAGATAGTCCTCGCGTAATTATTTCATCAAATCGTTAGAATTAGTATCCCTTTGATTACATGTACGAGTCCTTCACAAGTGGAGGGACTTGGTCCTTGACTAGAAATTACTAGGGTAGAAAAGCAATGTGATAAGAGGAAGTAAAGAACATAGGATGTCTAAGTGGAAACTTATCACTAGTCATTGTTCTAGAAAATAATAATATATTCAGTGAAATTTCACAAATTAAATCTAGGAAAGATAAAATATACGAAAACCTTATCACTAACTTACAAAGGTTGAGAAGCTAAAGTCAAGTTACTGCAGAACTTCAGAATTTGATTCATAAATTGAAAAGCACAACAGTAGTGGTCTCAACCCCCAACGCACCCCCCACTCCCCGCGCCCTGTTTTTCTTTAAATATAATATTACTATAATAATAATAATCAATCATGATAAAGCCAAATGACAAGTGAGTTACATTTCCAAGACTGCAACAGCAGAATTTTAAAATTAAGAGCATCTTCTGACTTACAACCATTCTAAATGGAAACACACAATTTTACCAAGGGAAACACATATAGAATATGTTACTCGGACTCTCCAAGATTATTATCATTTTTGTATCAAATTTCGTATTTGTTTTGATATTTTTAAAGAGCTAAAGCAACATAGTATATATCTTTTGTATAATAATTCACTAGTTTCCTTATGAGGCAAAAAAATCATGCAGCAACGACAATACAAATAGAGTCTGAGCTGGATGATGACTATGTTCAATGGACCCTCAACTCAAGTAAGAAACAGAAAATTATGACTTACGAAATAAACAAGATGTAAGCAGAGAGTTTTAGCTGGATGAAAAAAATAACAGTGACAACTTGCACAGAGTCTTTCTCTGGATTTTAGTAATTATTACTTAGCTCTAAAATGGATTGCAACAAACTCAAATCATTTTTTTTAATGCAAGAATTCAAATGTTTCAATATATATAAAGAGTTAAAAAACAATATATTAGATCACTTGACCAGACGTCCAGTTTATAAAATATTTTTCACGTGCTAGCTCACATGACTAATCTAAAACTATGGCTACTAATCTAGAATTCAGAGTCCCAAATATTGAAACGTATGGCTTATCTTATCTAAAAACTTAAACTTTATTTAGTATTTTTAACATGCGTACTCATGTGCGGGTTGATTTTGAGTCAAGTATGTGACAATCGTTTTTCAGTAATGAGCGGTGGTGAACTCATGGGATCCATCAGAACTCCGAAGTTAATTGTGCTTAGGTGAGAGTAGTACTAGGATGGGTGACCCCCTGAAAGTCCTCGTGTTGCATTCCTCGTTTTTTCAGAAAACAATCTCTCCACCTCTATGAGTTAGTGATAAGGTCTGTATACATTCTACCCTCTCATACCCCACTTGTGGGATTCCAGTGGGTATATTGTTGTTGGTGGTGGTGGTAATGGAACTCGATCCTAGCTAGATCTCTGTTTGCTCTAATACGATATTAATAAAGTGTGTAACCATCTAATCTAAAGGACTTCGCCTTATTTATTATCTTAAAAACAGTCAAAGGTGCAAATATCACATGATCCCACAAGCATTGGATCCTGCACTCTATTTTATTTGATTTTAAACATACATATAAATCTCATCACCAAATCTTGATCAACTATTACACTTGTATTGAACTTAAGTACTATGAAGTGCCATTCAAGATTACTGGTAACTTTTTTGCTAGCCCTCATCTTGATTCTACTACATTCAGGGCCTAATGCTGCAGAAGCTGCTCGATTCGTGTTGTCATCATCAGAGACTTTACCTTCTTCAACATCGCAAAAGCTCAAAGTTCATGAACATGGAAGAATTAGTGAGAAGCAACCACTCAAGAAAGTTAAATCAAGCTTTAGAAGAATTCCTCGAAGCAGATCCAATCCTACGCAAAACAAGTAATTATTTGAAACCCCAAATGTTCAAGTAAGCAGATTTTCCCATGTATCACGCGTTGATCTTGTGCCAGGTCCGAACCCCCATAGGATAGGATGACTGAAAGAAGGATCTTAGAACAAAAAAGAGTGTCTTCAGGGCAGTTCTTTTGTTCAATATTTATGTATCTTGCCGCTATTAGAGGTTAGTTTCTTCTTTGGACAATCCACTTAGCATCCAATTTTGTTCAGTTTTCTGCTAGATGTAGTTTTACATTGTTATAAACTTTTCATATAATGAATTTATGTTCCTGTATCTTTGCTACTTTGCTGTCTCATTTCTTACAAGCATGCATAGGATACTTCCCTTTTTTGAGTCGAGAATCTATCAGAAACAACCCTCTACCTCAAAACGTATGGGTAAGGTCCAACTATATCCTACTTTCGCAAACCTTCCCAAGTGTGGATCAAAACGTAAGGGTAAGGTTCGAATACATCCTACTTTATTTCCCAAACCTTCCTTGGCATTTTCGATGATGATTTCGATATGATTTTCTCATTCTATAGTCTATCTCTTTTGGTATACATAATGTATATCGAACAATGGGTCCAAGGGACAGATTCGACTACAAGGGTTTACTGTAAACAATTTTATTTTACATTCTGCCAAGAGGCTGTTTTTAAGACTTGAACATGTAATCTCCTAGTCACATGACAACAATTTTTTTTATTACTCCAAGGCTCCCCTTCATCGTTTAAAACTATTATATTAATTAATTTTGCCCACATCTACGAATTATTTGTATGATTAAATTTTATGTGATGGAAAGTAAGACAAACGTATGCTTTTGAACAAGATCTATAGTACATTAATAATGTTAATTTGTATGTAAATATTGTGACGATTAAAAATATTATGTTCGTGTTTGTATATTGAGTCGATCATGATTTTATGAGTTGATTTTCCATCCTTGTTCAGTTTATGATCCCCAAGAATGTTAACAATCATCAAGTAAATATCTAAATATATTCATAATTATATAAATTAATGTATAAAATTGAAATTATAAAAAGCAGGCCAGAAACCACGTGACAACTTGCATCTAGTTTATATTCGTCCCTTCAAAAAGCATCTGCCTTTTTTAATTTTACTTTTAAAGTGAACATGAAATAAAATCTTTAATTAAAGTCGATGTTGAAATTAATTTTAAATTAAAAATTTAAATTCCATGATCATCAAATATGCATACTTATCAATCGTCAAATTGTTACGCAATATGTGTTAACTCTAACATCGATTGACATTGTTATAATACAAGGCTACAAGCAATGCATTTAGACAAATTCAATAACTTTCTCTTAGATCGTATTCATCTACTTATATTTTTTTAAAAAAACATTAATTATATATATATTTGAATGTTTAGTTACAAGTTCAATAACTAAAACGAATTATGATGGGTAAATCACTTTTTTTGTCATTTTCTCTCTCATACTAATGATTTTTCCCCATTTTCTTCCAAATTTTCATTCGATAAACTACCTTTAAATATTCATATCTTTAAAAGAATTGTCTCCCATATTCACGATTTTCAACCAAAAAAAAAAGGGAGAAGAATGCAAAAATCCAAAATTTATACAAATTCATGTGCATAAGTAAGGATTGCAAATCTCTAAAATTATAGTAGCAAGAATTCACTATTGATGGCCATTAAAAAGCTTCAAGCTTTGAATTTATTATTTTGATTTTATGAATTTATGCTTAATTTGAATTGGTTGTTCTTGCAAATAGTTGAAAATATCATTTGGAATTTATGTCTCAATTTTATGGGGATTGATTAAGTTTAGAATTGATTTTAGGAGTAAAAATTAGATTAAAGCTAGAACAAGACGAAGTTTATAGAATTACATTAAAATTTTATTGGATTTATTTCACGATTGTATTAAAATGGCATTGAAATCATGAAGAATACATTTGTAATATCTAATACTGACATATCCCCTTCTTAGTGATACCAACTGGATAATTTAGATACAGGGTCGTCTTAATCATACAGTCATTAAATCAATCATTTGGGGCCTCAAAAAAATTAGTGACCTCTTTTTTTTTTCCAAAATTCGTCGATTTTATTGAGTTTGGAATATTATTTCCAGTTAGTTACTGTCACAATCTAGTTTTTCAGGTCCAGATAGCGCCCACCATAACTCACCTATAGATAAGCCAATCTGTAATTCGAAATTGTAAGTAATAGATATTTGGGGAGAAAACTAACAGAACTAAACAAATAATGACGACAAGAAGGACAGAACAAGACCAACTGGAATTAATTACATAAATACAAAAAATACAAGAATTCCTCTTGGAACCTGGAATTCACAAGTACAGAGCTACTACATATACAAAGTAGATCAAAAATACAAAAGATATGGCTAGTCTCAAAATATATACAAAAGATGAGCACTAAGCTGAAGTAAACAGAATGATCCAAAAACGCCAATGCTCACCCTAGCCTCTGATGAAGTCTACTGCTAGCTCAAGAAATCAAATTTGTGTTATGACCTACATCCTGAAAGTAGATGCAAAGTGTAGTATAAATATCAGTACATACAACAAGTACTTATTAGGCTTCATAGGTCGACTAAGTAAGAAAGGTGAAAACAATATGGGGGAAAAAAAGAATAAGCCTACATCAGAGTCAAATGAACCTTCAAAGATAAAAAGGAACTAATTACTACACAAGCAAGAGAAGTCTAAGTGAAGAGCTATGCTAGCTACACCCAACCAGGCTTGCGTGAGTCCAATAAGGACATAAAAAAGCTATGACTAAGGAACTAAAGAATCTACCATGTCGTAACCCTAAGGAACCAAAATCAACCTTGAGGAAAATAAAGAATTAACCTGTCACATTTAGAAAATTCAGAGGATTAAGTCAAGTGTGCTATAAACCTTAGGAATGAGATTTTTTCAAGGCTCAGAGGCATCAGAAGGTTGTGCACTTTCAGAAGACAATAAACTGCCAGATGATCCATAAGAACTATTTTTGGTTTGACTAGTGTTAGTTGCTCTACTAACTTTTGAGTTCAACTTTTTCAGCTTGCTATCATTAGCTATATCATCCTCGACATTCCCTAACTGCCTAACATATATAACATTCCTGCGATTTGTAATATCTCTCCGATGTATATCATTATATGTCGCGCTAAATCCTCCATCCTCCTGTCTCTTTTTTTAAATAATCACTTTTAAACCTGTTAGCAGAAGAATCTCTAGATATAGAGTAATGTCATGTCAGGGTGACTGATCATGGAATTCAATAGCTATCAGATTTCCCCTGTTCTAGGTCGCTGAGGCATCTGGCTTCTTTTCCTCCTAATAGTAGCAATGCGCCCTTTGTATGGACTACCACCACAGTCATCCATGATGTACGTATAAGAAGAATTTGTGTTACCACGAGAAAATGGATACCAATTAGATTGTTAAAAGTACACAATACAAAGATAAACTTGAAAATTGCTACACTAACTTAATCAAAACAAAAAACCATCAAATGAACATACGAAAAAAATATCACAATAAAAAGCATTCTCACATTCCAAAACACAATCACATTAATCAAAACACATCCACATGTCAAGAAAGTTCATTTTAATAGAAACAAATGACCAACCACAGAATACTCAAACACAATAAAACATCAAACAAACACAAGGAAAGATATCCCCTAAAAGAAAAAAAAGCATCAAGAAAGAATCTTGACATTTTAGAACACAAGCACATTAATCAACACACATCCACATGCCAGGAAAGTTTATTTTGTTCATAGAAGAAAATGACTAACGACAACATACTGGAACACAACAAAACATCAAATATATACATTCATATTTATCAACCCCCCCCCCCCACACACACACACACACACATGAATAAACATCCAGACATATGATAAATAATCAAAAGATAAAAAAAAAATGCACCTTCTGATGCCTCTCAGCAGATGAAAAATGTAATTCCAAATAAATCTTGAAAAAAAATTTAAGAAAGATGGATTTTTTCTATAAGCGGTAGCGTTAGAAAAGCAAAAGGGCAAATGAGTGTTGATAAAATTGATGAGAGTTTAGTAGTAATTGTAGTAAAGACAATCCTTTTCATTTTTTTCCATTTTGTTTTCTTTCCATATGATAATATTTTTTCTTCTTGAATTGTCTTTTAGTCTAATTGAAATTGGTTGGACTCACCGCTTTGCAGATCCGCTCACCCCTTTTGTTAGAACCCATAAGCTAGAACCTGTAAGTCCTTAATTGGTTCAATTTGATAAAGTTTGGGACCAAATATAAATTTATTCTAGAGCGTAGTCTTTAAAATTTAAGAACTTTGAGTGGGGTCATGTGTGTGGCATTTTTTGATTGGCTCAAGAGGAGCTTGTTGCCTATATATATGTGTATATGTATCTTGTGAGCAAGTGTAGAGTTTAACACTTAAAAAAAAATGAGAGCCACCAGAGAAGCTCTCGGGTGCTACAGTAACTGGGGAGAAAAATTTTGTTTTTTTCGATCTTTCGACTATTCGACGCTTCAAGCTTGGTATATTGGATCCCCTAAGTGGCGTGGAGGTGTTAGTTGGTCAAGGAATCGCTTGGTTTGAT
>JAOTQJ010000011.1:17586917-17605628 GCA_025642045.1 Solanum sejunctum | reverse complement strand
GAAAACTATAGGTTCAAATGGTTCCGAAATTACTAACGCGTACAATTTTCCATAGAAATTCTAAATCACTTTAAAAAAAATTATTTTGAAGTCTATTCACGTAATATGCATGATGGGAATTAAGTAAGTTCCTTTGAAATCACCTTTATGTCTAAATTTGAGCAACTTTGACAAAATTCATAAATGAATGATTTCTTGATTTCAAGAAAAATATGAATATTTTGCATACCACTATGCTTATGGAACTAGTTTTTATGCATGTGATTCTCACGACTCTATTCGTGCCATTATGGTCTTGTTCCCCGGTTCCTGGGCCGGTTATTATCGTGCTTATGTATGACTATATGTATATATGTATATATATTCCGAAGTAGGTTGGATACAGCGAGTCGGTTTGCCCATGGGTCGGCTTTGCTTAGTTTGGAGAAATAAGGAGCTGGGTTTGGGATATGTTGGCATCATGACGTGTGGGTGCTGGGCCCCTTCGCCCCGACTCACGTGAGTGCTTGGCCCCTTCGCCACGGCTCACTTATATAACGGACATGATGACCTTTATACATTATGATACATGAGTGCGTGACACCATCGCCTCGGCTCACCTATGCTACGCTCACCTATCCTATGACGTGAGTGTGTGGCACCGTCGCCTCGACTCACCTATACTATAGTTGGGACTTGTGTTGGAGATTTCGGGGATTTGATACTTCTGGTGTTATGCTATGGTATGGCGCAAGTTTGGAGGTCGCCATCGTTCCCGTCCGATATGCATTATTTTAATATTTTTAAATAAAGAATTATTTTGATGTTGTATACAGGTTTGACTCATATATATTCATTCGGAATATTACTCTCACTTATATTTCGTACTTTCCGCTTTACATATTCGGTACGTATTTCGTACTGACCCCCTTCCTTTGGGGGGGCTGCATTTCATGCCCGCAGATACCGACATACAAGTTAGAGAGCCATCTTGTTAGAATCTCTGTTCACTGTTGAAGTGCTCCCTTGGCCTCAGGAGTAGACTTTTGGATATATACATGTACACTTATTTTCTGTATTTTGCATTTATGTATGTTCGAGGGTATGACGGGGTCCTGTTCCGTCCCATGATTCAGTTCGTATGTTTAGAGGTCTGTTGATACATGTGGGTGTGGGATATTGCATGTGGTATGACTACGTATGTATGATACGCTTGTTGGGCGGTTCTACCGCAGCGGTGATCTTATCGGCCCGCATATGTATGTGTATGGATATTTATTGTATGCTGGGTTTGTTGTTTGCAGGTGTGGTTAGTCAGTAAAACAGAGAAAACTCTGTCAAAATTTTGATAAATTCCTTAGCTATTATAGTTAAAAATCCAATTTAGTATTTGTCTGGGTGCCCAATCGGCACTAATCACGGTCCCTGGATTGGGTCTTGACACCTTTCATCATCTTCACCTCTTCCATTTCAATTCATCATTCTTCTTCTTCTTGGAGTGATGCAAAAAAGTTGTGAAAGTACAAAGAAATATCAACTTTTGAGTTTTGTGTTTTAATATATTATATCTTCATTAAATTTTATTTTTTGAAATTATATCATGGATGTTATTGTTGTTATTATCGCATTTTTATAATTATCAGTTTTATCATACGTGCAACATATATGCCGAGTCAAAAATGCATATTATCATTAAATAGCAATACTATTTATGCATAGTTTTAAAAAATTATTTTTTTACGTGAAAGAGTATATTTGACTCTTATGTATATCAAGTCGGAACATTCATATCATTGTAAAGTAGTGAAACTCGTCATGATCCAAATGCTGACTTTGATTTGCAACTTTATTTTTCTGTTGATCCATTTTTTTCTTGTTGGATGGTTCATGGTTTCGTCTGTTTAGTTACTTTTTTAGTTATGTTGATAGTATTTACATCATCAATCCAAGAACCAGAGAATATATCATCCTTCCTGAGGCACAAGAGATAAGAAAGTGGCCCAAGTTAGTTACGTATGGCTTTGATTTCAATCCTGTTAGGTTCAAATACAAAGTGGTTAGAATTTTACCAAGAGAAAATTTATAACCATAGTAATGATTCTCCTTATTATAAGTCAAAAACTCAAGTTTAGATAATTGGTATTGGATAAGTAGAGTAGGACATGTCATCTTCTATTTTGGATGCAAGGCATATAGGGTGAATCTCTATCGAAAGTTTCACTAGTTAGTTTCTGATGCAAAAATCACAGTGATCTACATGATAAGAATTAAGGCATGATGCTGTCTTTCTCCTAAATTTCATCATTTCACGTGATAAAGTTTACTTCATACACTTTTTGCTATTTAATCCATTTAGATCATGAAAAAATATGTTGCTATTGTGTAAACCTGAACTTCAGACTAATTAGTAGTGAAGCTCAAAGCTACTCTGCGCAGCCAGTGACTATTTTTTTGAGTTACTACTAATATCACTTATAATGGAATCAATTGTGTTTGTGTATAATAAAAGGAAAGGTAGTTGGCCTAACTTATGGTATTGATAGTGTTGTTTTTTTTTGTTTTTTTTGGTAGATTGATGCTACTTCCCTTACCCTAATTACCCCATGGTTATCTGCTATTGTGCTTTATCTTCTAGTTTAACATCGTGCTATTTATTTTGCATTTTATTCATCTGTGCTCAGTTGGCCTATGATGTCTTTTAAGTACCCCGTGTTTGAAATTCATGATGCACTTCTGCATCTTTTGATGTAAGTCCAGTTTGAGTGACCCTCCGTACGCGCTCAGTCATCTATAGCTACTGCCAATTTGAATAGTGGTGAGATCCTGGCGTCCAGGGACTTGTTGCTTTCCCTCTTTATTATGTTGTTGTATTTCATTCTTGACTTATACACTCTCTAATTGCCATTATGGGCTGCTAATGAGTTAATTATTCTTTTCAAGGACCCACACTACACAATTTTCAAAATGCTATTGATATCTATTAGAGTAGATTGAAATCTTGAGTTTTTCACTGCAGCTATTATTAAAAAAGAAAAGAGCGAACTGTTCACTTTTAATATTGTATTCGTATTAAATTCTTTGAAAATACACTACTTTTAGTAAATTCGACATGCACTCGTTGACAATTTTGAAAAGTCCAAATAACATAACTACTTTTATGTATTAGATCCATAAGAAGTAATTAGATCCGTTTATGCACGAACATATTAATGATATAATTAAACAAATCAAAATTATTTTCTCTAACAATTTAAACTTATATCATATCACAATGCCAACCCAAAGTGAGTTTTATATTAGAAAGCTAGTGACAGTCCAAAAGAAAAAACAAAATGAGAAGTTCAAAATAAATAGTCAAATACATCAATTGTACAACTTATATACATTTTAACTAGTTTAAAAAGAAAAGGAAAAAAACCAAGGGAAAATCCCTTATCTTTTTGTCAAAACATACTAGCTACTAGAATAAGTGAAAATACAAAAATGTGTTCCATCATTCCACAGCAACATCAGCAATATGAAGCCAATTTTTTTGGAGGAGCTCTACAATCTCTTCATCTCTGGATATTCACATGTTAGAGTAAGTATCAAAAAAAAAAAAAATTAATTATGTGGTTGTACTAATCTAAGTTGTGCAGACATGTTGAATTCTCTAAAAAAATATTTTTTTAAAAAAATCTAACATACATTTACTGATATTTTTAAATAATCCAAGCAACATACTGTAATATGTATATATATGTTCTAATCATTACACTAAATAAAATATTGTTACATATATATACCTTGATTTAGAAGGAGAGTTTGGGAGTTGGTGGGAGAAACGAGGGCCTTCATCATATCCTTCACATGTGATCTCTCCATTTTCATCTCTATAACAAACTACACCCGTTGACTTATCTTCAAATACCTATATATTCATATATAAGTAATAGATATATTATAGAAAAGCAATAGGAGGTTTATTGGGTGTTGAGACGAGAGTTCTCCAGAAACAGTCTCTCTATCTCTATGAAATAATGGTAAGATCTACGTATGTTTTATCTTCCCCAAACCCCACTTATGGAATTCCACCGTGTATGTTATTTTGATAAACAATCACTTGCTAAAAATTATCTCCAAATATTATTTCATTTTTCTAAAACAAAATCCATCGCTCGAATGATTAGTCCTCTTACTCATTAAGAAAGAGGAATAAATAAACAAAGATAATCGTTCTCTCTAACAATTGATATGTCTTGAACAATAAATGATTATATACACCTAACTCAATCTAAAAGTTAGCTTTTCAAGTTCATATAAGACAACTATCCCTCTTTTTTTTTTTTTAATCTCATGTGAAACTCTTCAACATCCCATGTCACACTCAGAATTGAACATCTAATCATTTGAATAACTTAATAAATATGAAGATACAATATCAATTCACAATAATTTGGACTGAGTCTTGTTTTGATATCATATCAAATTAGGCTTTTAGGCCTACTATAATTTGACATAGTGTTAAAACAAAGGTCATGGAAATCCAATCTCACAATATCATTATTAAAAAGAATGAAATACCTTAAGCCCATTTTTCGAAGTTGATCTGATTTGACGTGGATTAGTTGTTGTTATTGTTGTTGTTGATGATGAGATGTTGTTAGGAATATTGTCATGAACACTTGCAACCACCAAGAGTCTTTGTACAGGCAACCTTATTGTCCTTGTAGTGGAAGATGATTTGGTAGAAATTAGAAAAGATGTTGAAAGAGAGTTTACCACAGCCATTAATTGATCCTAATGGAAAGGGAAAACGAAAGAGAGAGGAAACAAGTGCTACTTAATTTTTTCTCTAAAGTATTATTCATGTGGTGGGACTTTATATTATATGTTCAATTGCTTGGTGCTAGAGGTGTTTATTTCTCTTGGTAAAGCTAAAATGGATGATAAATAATGTTTTCTCCATTTTAATTTATTTGTTTTATTTTAATTTAATTAAGAGTTTAAAAAATAAAGAAGATATTTAATTAAATTTTGTAGTATTAAATTAAAGATATATCAAATATATTAAAAAAGTATCATTTAATTTTGTCATCTTAAACATGTCATTTAATAATATTACAGCGTTGACTATCAATACAAAATAGATCAATTATGATAACTTCTATTAGTAAAAAATAATAAATAGCCAAAGGAATATACATAATAATTCATACTATGACTTACTATAAGATTAATTAATTAATTAGTGTTAGAAAAATAATTATTGAATTAAATTCTATTATACATAAGGGGTTAAAGAAAGCAGCTGAAGCAACACTGATCGACATATCTGTTTCTGCCGTTAATCCACTCATAAGAGGTGCCAATCAACCCAATTAGTCCGTATTGTTTGTCCATATATCATTACTGGGTGTAGAAAACATATTTCTTCCACATTAAATGACGGTTAGATTGAGTCAAACGTTCTACATCCCTAAAAACAGAGAGTTCATCCATTTTATAAGAATTTTTTGATGATTGATGACAGAGTTATATTGTTACAGATTTGCTTTTGCTATAAAAATTTATAATCTCTTAATTTAATATTTACGATTTATATACTACAACTATATATGATATTATAGCTTATCATTCCCTCTATTTTATAATATCTTAATTTTTGATGATTATAAATGATCATGTCATTAGGAGAAATTATGAATTTTAATATTAAAAATAGTTAATTTTTTTAAAAAAAAGTCAAGTAAAATAAAAGTGGAATAACTTTTGGTGGTGGTGAAGAGTCATGAGTGAAATAATGTGGTCAATTAATAATGTCTAACCTAGCGGACGCAAAAGTATATGATAGGTAGACATATTAATCAATGACATCATCATCATTTCTTTTATCACTTTATGTGTTACTTGTAATAAGATACAACTTGTCGTCGTCAAAGTGGTGTAGTAAATGAGATTGTTCTTCTTATAATTGGAGATCTTAGGTTTGAGTTATAGAAATGACAAAATCCTTGATAGTTAGGGAGTGCTTCTCCCGAATAAGCCTTGTACAATGCAAATCTAGAATAGTTAAACTCTAATACACAACTCGTCTTTTTCCTTAATATATTTTAGTGAACCTTGTTAGCACCACGTATGTTTGTAATATATAATTTCTAAAGGTAGGAACTAGAACAAAAATTGACTTGTCGAGAAACAGCTAGGACACTTGTATAATTCTTCTTAGCTAGAATCAAATGATATACAAATAAATTGAAATATTGGAGTAGCAAAAGCTTTGACCAAGATTCATACAAAATGTCTTTCTTTATTTCCTCATATGAATATGAATTTTAAGTGAGAAATTGATTGATTATGAACATGATTGAATCATTGATTTGGAATCCTCCAATTATATTTATGAAAATAATGGGGAAAAGCTTATTAATATGAGAAAATATCAAAGTGGTCAAGTAGTGATGATGATGAATAATTTAAAAATATTAATAATTCATATTATCAAGATGGTGCTCATGCTTTGTCATATGTCGAGATAAGTACAATTTCAAAATGTCAAACCATATTTTCAGGTATAAAAAGAATCATTATTTGTGTTGAAATTAGGTCCGGACATGTTGTGGTACGATATTGAAAATTTTTAAGATTATTATATCATTATCATATTAAATAAATTCAATATAATTTGGCATTATTAAGTTTGATTTTGATATTTTACATTATGATAAATTGGTATATGTAGTTTGTTCAACTTCAACATATATATATATTTATATAATAAAGATTATGACTTCAACTTTTCAAATAACTATTATCTTAGATCTGTATTCGATGGAATATGAAGAATAAATATTGTTCAAACGTAATAGTAAAATAAGATGAAAGAATGAAAAATTGAATCCACAGATTCATAGTGTGTTTTTTAAGAAAAATATTCTCCTCAAATATTTGAGGTTATAGAATATATCGAGGAAATAACTAAAATAGTTCATTATCTTTGGACTTTGACTTAAAATCATCTATATTCTTTTACTTGGAGCATTAATAGGACACAATATTTATGAGAAAAGCTAAAATAATCCATTATCTTTAGACTTGGACTCTCTATATTTTTTTACTTGGATCACCAATAGTATACAATATTTACTACAGTGGTGCAATTTTGGTCATCCTTCAATTTTCTTGTTAAATTTTAATAGAATATTTTTTATTTTAAATGCAAAATATTATTTTTTTTTCAATGACCTAAAAAACATGATAAAATTATTAATAACCAATAAATTTTATAAATTTTTTCACACCAATATAGCTATATTTTGAAGATATAAAATTTTTACCGTAATAATATTTGATCTTGTATTTGATTTGAATATATAAAAATTAAAAATTTTACCATTTATTGAATTTGATTTGGTGAAATGGTAAATTTTTAATTTTTACATATTGAATTTATTTAATTTCAATAAATGGTAAAAATTTTAATTTTTATATCTTCAAATCAAATATAAGATCAAACTTAATAAGCGGTAAAAAAATTTATATCTTCAAAATATAAATATATTTGTGTGAAAAAAATAAAATTTACTGTTTATTAATAACTTTATCATATTTTTTAGGTTATTGCAAAATGGTATTTTGCATTTAAAGTAAAAAATATTATATTAAAATTTAACAAAAAATAAGAGGAAGATCAAAATTGCACCATTATAGTAAACATAGTGTACTATTAATGCTCCAAGCAAAAGAATATGAGTGATTTTGAGTCTAAGTCCAAAGATGATAGACTATTTTAGTCTTTCTCATAAACATTGTGTACTATTAATGCTTCAAGTAAAAAATTTGGATAATTTAAAATTCAAGTTCAAAGATAATAAACTATATTGATCCTTTCCTCGAATATATCCTCCTAGGATATAATTATTTACTTCAGCAAAATAGTAATAACTCAAATTACATTGAACTTTCTAACTTATTCAACAATGCAAATCGCACTTTAATTTTTAAAAAGAAGAAGAATAAAAAAATTTAAAAATCCACACTTACTCAATATTTGAAAAAAAAAATCAGATATTTATAATCAACGAGAATTGTTTCACAAAAGAAGCAAATGTTCATAAAAGTTGCACTGGTTCAAAACCAAGTGCAATCCTCACAAGAATAGCACTTGAAAAATAGAAAGTTGTGTTCTCTATGAATATGGGAGAAATACTTATTCCAAAAAGTGAACATTTTCACTTTTGCTCTTTTCATTCACTTTTAATATTAGACTCAATAATATCATCTTGGATATATTTGATATCAGATAAATTTTGAAATACAGATATATAGGGAGAAAGACGAGCTAGAGGAGGGAGGTGTATGAGATCTAAAATAGGCGAACGAAAGAGTTAGCCTATATCAGATATATGTGAATCAGATTTGAATATAGTGTATCTAAAATAACTTACAACTAATTGACCTGCATATATTTGAGATACATGTATGCAAAATAAATGTGGCACCAAAAGTAACTTTTAAAACTAACGTAAAGACACATAATTATATCCTAAACTAGTTAGGTCCGTATTCTTTCTTCAAAGAAAATCATACATATTTTGGGCTCGATATTTTGGAGGTCTAAAGCAAATAATTTATTAGCTTCACCCTTGAGCCACCCATGGATGGTCTTGGGATAAAATTTTGTATTATCTTATCCTTTATTTGGTTATTAATCATGGATAAGTTATATTAAATATAGTAATTAATACACGAATAATTTATTCCTGCAATAATATAGATTAATAACAACAGAATTAGTTATCCTAGAATAAAACAATGCAATTAGTGTAGGAATTATAAAAATCAAAATTTATCAAAAGTTCGATCTAAAATTCTTTAAAAAACAACTTTTTATGACAAAAATTACTCATGTTATCCCTTAAATTCTTTTTCTACGGAATAAAATGGGCATGTAGTATTCGTAAGTAAAAAACTTCTTAAAAGCAATGCATGTTGATTTTAGTACAACAAATCAAACAATCAATAAGAAATAATCACGACATGACTAATCTCAACATAATCAATCCGAACATAACTTATCTTCAAATTTAACGACCCCTAAATGTTATAGTCCTTGAGTTCAACATCTCACAAGTGGGATCAGATAGAACATTTATGATACCAAAAATTCATATAGCCGATCCCAACTAAGGGAAAATAACATACCAAATTTATCACTATAAAAAATCATGTACAAACTCTTCAGCAGCATAAACTTTATCTAAAATCATGCATTGACCAAAAAAATTTAATTGATCCTTTGTAATTCATGTACAACTTGTGTTCTACACAAGGAAAAAATATCATATGATTAATTAAAAGAAAAATGTACAAAAAAATTTTCTTGAAGGTAAACCTATGTCTATGCAGGAGAAACCTTTCACTAGAACTATATTCTCCAGCAATATCTTCTAAACAAGTAATTGTGTTCTCTCACTAAGGGAGAATACCCCCTGGAGCTGCAATCTGCATATCAAAGAATCGAAAAAATGGGAAGAAATATATGAACCTAGTATAACCGGAAATCCCAGTTGTATGATCAAATATACAGAATCACTCGATAGATTTTACACTTTGCGAGTTCTCTCCAGACAAATCGTTCTGTGACTTGTTTGGAGTAATAGTAAAAGATGACCAGTGGTCTGGAACCATTAGGAAATAGTTGGTCATTGCCTTTCGGAACCTCTTTTTGTATTGTTTAGGGGAAATTACAGTCGGAGCCACGTTCTTAGGTCCACCAAGGATGCCAGAGGCCTTAACCCATGTCTCCAGGTGCTTGTCCCATGTATACTGCCTCATGAAGTCAATAATCCCAATAACGAGTTCATGCTTTTCTTCGTCGACACCAACTAGTAGTGAGTAATCCATCACATCAACTGACTGCAAGAAGAATTACTAAATTAGTCCAAACCATAAAGAACTCTGCTAAAATAAAACTCACACAAGTATATGGAATTAGGCAACAAATATAATAGCTTGTTAGTAAGAGGATGATGAAGGGTTTGAGTTTGGAGGAGTGACTAAACAACAAAAAAAGGGCAAGTCTGGTGCATTAAAGCTCCCGCTATGCGCAGGGTCCGGGGAAGAACCCGACCAAAAGGGTCTATTGTACGCAGCCTTACCTTGCATTTCTGCCAGAGGCTGTTTTCAAGCCTTGAACCCATGACCTCCTAGTCACATGGCAACAATTTTGTCAGTTACTCCAAGAAACATAGATATCCTTGAGCTTTTTTCTTTTTGGTTTCCTTTGCACAAAGGTTGGGTATTGTTGAAGGTGAATAATAAGAGTCGGATCAAGGAGCTAAATTTGATGGGTTCAACCTTAGGTACTTGCTATTGATCCTATTAGATTTCTCAAATTATGGGTTCTAAATTTAATTTTTTTTAGAGATTTTTAGTGATTTTTCACATATATATCTATACTCCATGCTGAAAATGCTTCAGCTAAAATCATTGATGATATGCTACATCCGTCACCTTTTGAATGGTACAAATTGATCACACTCAACAACCCCCAGGTTCATTTTTGAACCATCAACAACCAACCAGCTATACTGCTCGGACTCTCCAAAAATATCACGGCTTGTGTCGGATCCTCTAAAAAAGCACTACCTTTTAGCGTATCCAACATGTACCGTTGATATTTTAGAAGAGTCCAAGCAACATAGCAGTAACCAGCTCCTCATGGTTAGAGAGGTGCTTCCCTTTCTGTTCCTTGCCCCATGTGTCAAACGGACTCGTTCCACTTTGAAGTGATACAACCATCACATAAGTTAGAAGTGATTCAATCAACTGCAATACATAGTTCTAATGGACAAAAAAGACATGAAACTCTTCCATTATCAGACCTCAATAGTCCACTAGGAGTTTAGAATAAGTTCATCGGAATGAAGAGAGTGTTGTAAACTTACTGCAAGAAAAGCTGTGTCATTCCAGACTGCTCGTTCCAAAAGTCTCTTGGCTTTGTTTCCAACAAAAATAGGCGAAGTTGGCATAGACTCGATCAAGTTCTGATCCAGCAAGACCTTATTGTTTCCGCTAGAGTCGGGATTGTAACGAGACCTGGCAGATCCTTTAAGGTCATAAAGCCGCGTTAGATTCCTCCCAAATAGAAGGTTCTCCATAACTAGCACATCCATTTTAGATTCCTTCCCTCCTTTAAGATGCTTAGATGTCACCTTCACATAAACAACAGACATAATTAAGCAAAAAGACTAGATACTCATAATCATAGTTCATGATATAATGTCTTGAGAATATGCCCAAGATATGAACTATGACGGAGTCAGGGAACAACAAAGAAACTTATTACTTTAGACACTATTGCACATCAAAGTTTGTCTTCATAGAAAAGAATTACAGCCGTTGTTTTGTGGTCAATTCACTCACAAGGCCATGGAACCATACACAGCCGTTGTTTTGTGGTCAATGCACTCACAAGGCCATGGAACCATAAAAACTGCTCCCTCTTGTCCCATTTATGTGGCACCCTTTCCTTTTTGGTCACTCCGAAAAAGAATGTCACCTTAGTCTAATTGGAAACAATTTAACTTTGAAATTCACCTTTTACCCTTAGTGAAATGATTCTTTGGCACACAAATATCTACGAATGATTTTAGACCACAAGTTTCAAAAGTCTTCCTTTTTTTATTAAACACCGTGCCAAGTCAAAGGGTGCCACATAAAATGGGACAGAGGAAGTATAATTCGAAAGACTTTGCAGACCATAAAGATGATCCGCATATTCATACAGACAATCATCTTCCTTCTAAAAGCAAAGAGCCAAAAACGAGGTATCTCGATTACCCAATGACACCAGTGAAAATGGATTGTGCCTTACCAGACCAACCCTAGTGGAAACTTCAGGTGAAAGTAAAAATGAGAACAACAAACGCAAGTGGTAGCTCAAATATGTCAAGTTAAACCATCAACTATTTATAAATAATGTTAAGCACACCTTGCAGATGTGATACTCGTCTTTGCCCCTTAAGAAAAACTAGATTCACAATAAATGCAATACCGTGTTGTTGCAGGTATCGTCCCCTCTAAGACTATATCGATCACTTGGTAATATGAATAACCTTATAAATCATAATCGCAAAATTCGAGAAGCTGGAGTAATCAAGAGTGGTTAAAAATTACCTGATAGATACCCAGAATTTTTGCCAAGCAAGTAGGACTCCTTGAGCTTATTGATTCTGAAAGATACTTAAAATATGCAGGAGCAAACTTTATAAAAGATTCCAGCTCTGTCTTAGTCACTTGTTTGATAATGAATCGATCATCCAAGGTTTTAGCAAAGAAAACATTGCTCTTGCCTCCTTGGGCTCCCCACTTCTTACAGCGGCTAAGAGATTTTATGTAATCCATCTCAGATGGGCAACATATCCTCCTCAAAGCTTCAAAGCGTTTCGCATAATAACAAGTCACTGTATACTTCACTTTCCCAAGTGGTCCATCATCCGAAAAGGAGATCCTGGCATGCATTGTCTTCGTGTATGAGAGCGGATCCAAAGCCGAAGAGCTATGACTACAGGATGAGGACAAGATACTGTCATCTATAGATATAAGACTTCTGTGGGATTCTAAAATTATTTCATCCATAGATTGAAGGGACTGCAGAGTTCCAGATTCTAGGGACGGCAGTGTCAGGTTAGAGTCCAAACTAGCATCCTTTGATTTCTCTGGTTCATCAGATAGTTGTGCAAGATAATCTGGTGAAACTAGTGCATAAGATATAATACTTGTGGGCTCGTCATCATACACTGGTATAATGGTATCATTCACTCCAACAGGTAGGAGCAACCTGGCTCCACTCTGTGTCTCTGACTCTCTAAATGATGAAATGTAGACAGGGCTGTACTCACCAAGTGTATCCAACTTCTGAGCACTTGCTAAAAAGTTTTTGTTCAGTGACCAGTAGAAGCTAATAAAAGACATACCTAACCATCCCCCGGCATCTTCCACACTTTCAGAGCTCTTAAAGGATAATGGAGGAGGAAACCCAGATGCCTTAGCTCCACTATGTTCCTCCACAGGGTCTTCAACATCTACTTTTTCTGCCAATCTAGTAGTTGAAGAATCTGCTTTAGGTGGTTCAGAAGATCTGCAAGTACCATCCTTCTGCACTCCAGGACCGGAAGTAGTTTCACCAGTCCAAGCTGCCTCAAGAGTATCTGACAAACTATCCATGATGGCAGACTGCCCATCAGAAAGGGCTGTAGACGCCTCTGTATTGTATTCTGCAGAGTTCAACCCACAGAAGCTTTCTGTTCCAACGGGAAGACCTGATGGTTTCTCAACTGCACAACTAGAATCAAAGAGAACCTCAGATCCTTGATGAACCGTGTCCACATGGTTCTGTATGCTACCACTAGCTACGTCATTAGATTTTTCACCAAGTATTGGAGTTATTGAAACAGAATCAGCGACATTCAAACAGTCACTAGGCCTGGAAGGATTATCTGGACCAGTGAACTCATCATTAACGACAAAAGGTTTCTCTTCAGTAACGCAAGGAGACTCACATTCTAAGCTGGCCGCATACACGAGACGGTGATCCCACATATAAGATTGGAAAATAAATTGTCTTCGCAACCGATTGATCTCAAAAATATCAATGACAGGCTGCACCTGTTTCGCCTCCTTGGTTAGAATTTTCTGGAGAGATTCCTGCTAATACACAACACCCAGGAAAACCCATAATAAGAAAAATAGCAATTGTTTTACAAAATCATTGGCTTTAAACCCTAACATAAAGTGAAACAATAGAGAATTCCACTCAATTAGTTTACATGATGTTAGAATCATGATACACATGAAAGTTAAATATTAATGCAAGAGGATAATAATGATAGCAAGCAAGTAAAGTTCCGATGCATCAAAGAAGATGTCGATAGAATCTGCAACATGGGCAGCAGAAGACAATTCCACCATTTTGACCCCCAAGCACAAGGTTAATAAAAGAAGAAATAATGAATCATAACAAGACCCATCGGCACATCCCTTACAGATAACTGGAGAAAAAGAGAATAGGCAGAGACTCATGCTTCATAATTACTGCCATAAACACCCAACAACATATAACAAAATAGGTGCAGAGAGAAGGAGAGGAAGTGCTTAGTAATATATGCAGGACCACTATATGCTTAACAGAATATTGAATCCGGTAAGGTTTTAAACTTATCGTTAATCAAGCACATTCTCAGAATCCTTTGGATTTCATATTTAGGACTCATATCTCTCAGGCTATGCAGAATCTAGAAACAATTTAATGTTTAGAACTGAAAACTTTACTTCAAATTCTTCCTTCTCCTTCTGCAGCATTCCTTCCAAATCGGCAATTTGACCTCTTGCTTCAGGTGCTTTAGCGCTGCTGTTGAATTGACTACCAGATTTTTGCTCCACCAAAAGACGGATTGCATTCAGAACCTCGGAAAACAAGCGTTCAGCTCGTCCAATGACCTGCTCAAATTATTCCATGAAGAAAAAGTACAGAGTGAGATCAGATGCCACTTTATACAACTCAAAAATATGTCTTCGCACCTCGTTCACTTCTTGTTGTATCCAGTCCTGATTTTTCTCATCGTTGAAATCCAGCTTTGCAGGAGGAAGCCACACTGAGTGAACATTAATTGACGCATAGCGAAAGCATGCAACCATTTTCCCGAAACTGCACAAGTCACAAATTTATTAACATTGCAAAATAATAAAATAATACCCAAATTGATGGGTACAGCACAAAAGAAACTGAAAATAAAAGGGGAAGCATAGTTTTAAACTCAGACCCGTAGAACTTTTATGCAGATTATTTTCATACATTGGCAAAATAAATTACAAGCTAGCACTATGCAAAACCAACACGCAAAGAAGGGAGAAATACTGTTAATTGAGGAGAACATTAAACCAGCTAATCATGCCAGCAGATTTGAAAATTAAGCATAACAAACAAAGAGAACAAACATTTGAAATGCTCTTAGATTTATAAAACTGCAGGCAAAAAACCAAATAAGAGCATACCCATAAAACCGAAGACAATCTCTGTGTAACGAATGCCCGCAATTAGCCACTCTGCTAGCAGCTGCATGGTTTGAAAAACTAAGTTCTAGGAACTTCCCAAAGGATAAATCCCAAGCAGCATCAGACATCACTACTCTTTGAGTTGCTAGAGGAAATCCCTTAACCCGTGGACATCTCAGGCATCTATGCCACATCCATATTTTCCCTTCCCTTTCACCAGGCAAAAGAAACTCTGGCAGCTTCTTAACAGAAATAGTTAAAGTGCCTTGACGATGAGTATAACACTGAACATGTGCTTCTGAAGGCATGTCACATAAACTACATCTATAGTTCTGCAGAAGAAAAGGAAAAATAAAAGATAAAAGATCTGTTTGGTCTCTTAATTATATTCTTAATGTTTCTGGCAAACATGGAAAGGAGAGGGGAGAGCTTTACTTGATCAAACAAATTGTCTCGTAGAAATCGACCCAATGGCTTATCAAAGTTCCCATAATATCGTATCCGGAAGAGATGAGACCTTTCACAGACAGTACCCTTCCAAACACAACGGGATGATAAGGAAACTAAAATGCTTTGATAGTTATTAGATGGGTCCGGCGGAAACTCTTCAACTGAAGAAGCTAGTTCATCATAAACATTTTGGCCGTCTAGTGTCAAAACTGTTGGATTCAAGCCACTTTGGTTCACATCCACACTGCAATTCTGGACATTCTTTGACAAACAACCTTGTTCAACTTTATCTGAAGGCGCAAAATCGGTAGACAAGAAATGGTATCCTTGGGCATCTTGGATATTGTCTGAAAGCTTTGAGCAGGAAGACTCTATCATATGCATAATAGCTCTGTCCACAGATGTACCAGTCAGGAAGGGCCCAAGGAAGGAAGTCTCAGTGCTTGCAGCAGTAGGGAACTCTGTCATACCCATTTTCTGAGCACAGAGGTTTGCTGCATTGAACAGGTCTGTTGTGGGAATGCTATTTGATCTCTGTGGTGCACCACCACATATTGCTGATTGAGTTTTCTCAGTGTTATTAAAACAAGGTACTGTTGAGATTGACCTGCCTATACTTGATGATTTATCCGGAAGTGCTACAGGTATTGGAGAATTCAAAGGAAGTCCAGGTAGAGATGCTCCCTCATCAGCAAGAAAAGATGTTTCCAGAGCCAAATGATAAGCTGCAAAAATTGAATATTGAAAGACATGCTTTACTTTCTTCAACTCATCCCCATTTGAACCACGAAGTAATACCTGAGACAACAAATATCATGAGAGCCCAAACATATTTAGAAGTTTATGACTAATTTGCAATAGTACACATGATGTCGTAAGAGTAACTTGGCAATGACAAGAGACGGAAACCACCAATTTGCAGGTTTTCAAGTGTCTATTTAGAACATAGTAAGACAATAATTATCTTAGTGAGGTTGAAGTAATTGATAATATAGACTTACAGTGCATCCCAGTGGCTTTGGACAGCCTTCAAAGTACATTAGAGTCTTCGCCAGCTTCTTTCCACTTTGTCCAGCTGTACCATGCTCTTCAAAAAACTTCTCAACATGGAACATGTCACAGTATCCTAATTTTTTAGATGAGAAATGATCTATTGAAGGTACTATTTGACTACCCGTGCAGCGGGCTATACGCTCCAAAAGTCTCCTCTTGATATTTAAGACAAGTGATATGTTCTTTGCCAGGAGGTACTCTTGTGCATAGCGAGATACAGATTTTTCCACCAGAAGAACATCTGGTTGGTGTGCCTCAATTTTGGCGACAGCCATCTTGAGATGATCCATTTCCTGAATAGCAATACACATCTATAAACACAAGATTCAAACACTATCTGTTTCAAATGTGGAAGACAAGGTTATTCATCAAAACCTGCTGCAACAAAGTATCAAAACTTGATAAGTGGTTAGAGACACGCTGGTATTCAAGAGCCCCTCCAAGGATTAATATGCGAGGCTTCTCTATTTTGGATGTCATTCGTCGATGAGCTACATTTTTCTTGCAGACAACTCCTTTCACCACCACACTATTTAAGGAGGAAAAATTTCATATAAGAAGATACTATATTGGATGTATGCAAGAACAAGAATACAACAAATATGCTACAACAATACAGAGGTATAAAAGGTAGTGGGAACACAAGAAGAAGAAAATGATTTCTATTCTTGATCAAGAACCAACTCAAGAGAAAAAGAAAGCTTCCATATGTATATCACAAGTCGTTACCACGCACAACTATATTTAGTTTACAGATCAAGATCATTGAGGGAAAAGCACTATGTCAATAATTTTGTCATTGCTTCATACTTTGCAAAAAATCACTTTGACCAAAATACTTCATAAGGCAAGAAATACAGGTTCTAGAGAAGAAGCCAAGTATTGAATAGAATTGTATCAGTGAGAGACTCTAGTATTTCAAAGTTCTTCAGAAAACAAAAGTATGTGTGTGTATCAAATAGAACTGTATCAAAAAGAGACTAATATTTCTAGGTTCCTTCAGAAATCACAGCAAACAACAGTACTGTATGTGTGTGTGAGTGTGCGTGCGCATGTGTGTGAAAGAGAGAGAGAGAGAGAGAACATGAAATCTCAACAAAGCTCCGGTTTTCCTATTACAAAATTTTCTGTAGCTGCTTATCCCCTAACTAGTGAATAAGCGGCAAGGATCCAACACACAAGCTGAACAGCATTGTGGACAAAAATGAAAAAAAGAAAAACGGCCTACCTGTCACCACGACGTCCAGATGCTATACATTTCACCTTTACGTATCCCCCAGGGTCCATCCCTCCACCCTTGCTAGTGTCTGGTTTCAGAAGTGTAGCAGCTTCCCATGATAGGGATGTAATAATCTCTAGCCAACTCTCTTTGTCATTTTCATCGTCAATGGCAAGGTCACTAACCTGCATAAGCTGGGATACTAAAGCCCTGAAGTGGCCATCAACAACATTTTTCACAACCTTTTTCTGCTCCTTATTTGACCTGTCCCTACTTCCATATTCACCACTTCCAAAAAAACTGTTTGATGACCGTAAACCTCCTGCAGCATCCCCGTCGTCATCATCATCATTCATAACTGCTTCCTTTTCATCTTCTTCGTCTTCTGGTTCAGGAGGAAGCCACAGAAGTCCATTGTCCTCAAAATCCACAGGTTCCACATTAATATCTTCTGGAATATTTAGGGATGAAGAAACTTCACATTCATCAGCAATGTGCTGTTTTACAATCTGTTGAACTCCTTCAGAAGCCTGGGAATCAAAGCTATTGTGTAAGGAAGAACTGCTCACACTTTTTTCATCAATAGGTTCTCCATCAGGGTACTCTTTATGTGATTCATAGTCCTTTTTAATCTCATCATACTGAATGTGACCATAGTAGTCATTAACCTCGGGAAAATGGCCCTGGGAATCCAACTGGTAAACACCATATTCATCTTCTTCATCATCACTCCTGATTCCATAATGTAGCAAAAAACAATTAACTGATAATGAAACGTGTTCTTGGACACAAGTAGCAGGAACAGCATGCAACTACAAATGTAAAGCAACTCAAAAAGGAATTGGTTCCCTCAGGATAAGCTTTTCATACATAAATCAAAGTGCTTTGGATAAATCTTACAGCAGATGATACACATTCCTCTCAGATATAAGAATTCCTCTCAGATATAAGACTATTCAAGATATATGAAGACC
>JAOTQJ010000011.1:17563902-17576663 GCA_025642045.1 Solanum sejunctum | reverse complement strand
TTGTCGGCCCGCATTAGTTGTATATATATGTGCATATGTGCTGTTTGTACATTTTGGGAGCTGCTGCAGGTGAGGATTGGGCATAAAAACAGAGGAAACTCTACCGAAATTTTGATAAAATTCTTAGACTTGAAGTTGTGGTTTTGCGACTTAATATTAGTTTAAGAGCCTAATCGGCACGAGACATGGCCCCGGGGTTGGACTGTGACAGGCTATCTCCAGTCAGAAAACAAAACGCAGACAGAAAAGTTTTGACACATTTTTAAACCTTACATTCAAATCGAGTTGCGGAACTTTAAATGAAGAACGAGATTGGGGTATTACCTTTTTCGGGGCAGCGATACTAGGACGACGACGAGCTTGACAAAGCTTCGATACCACTAAAGAATCCTGTCATTATCCTCTTCAACAAAGGATTTTTAGTTTCAAAGTCTTCAAAATCAGAGGAGTGTTGGGAATCAGTTCGAGGGTCTTCGAAACAAAATGATTGCGACCAATCCAGTAGTTTTCCTTAGAGTTTTTCGAGATTTGATGGTTGTCAAATTAATCTTTTTTTTTTTTGGATTTGAAATCGCCTCCCCCCTTCAATGGTGAAGAACAAGACGAATTTATAGTAGGAAATTAGGGCAAACGGATCTATTCGACAAGGGGGAATGGGTTTTAGGATTTTTAGGCACGCGTGGTTGGTGCGTCTGACAACTTTGACAAAGAATCGACGCACGTGTGAAGGAGAGGGGACAAAGACGTTGCGGGTTATCGGGTGAATGTCGGTGCGATGGCGTCTGATTTCGGGCTTCGTTGTACAAGGAAGAGGAGGGAACGATGAGGGAGAAAGAGCCGCGGCGATAACGAGGAAGGAGAAGGGATGGGACGGTGACGGCGGGGGGCTAGGGTCTACTGGTTTTGAAGGAAAAATGGAAGAAAAAATAAAGAAGAAGATGATAAAAATGGGAATTGGGGGCGCGTGGGTATCACACACCCGTCTTATTATTATTATTATTATTATTATTATTATTATTATTAGAATAATGGTTCAAAAATCGTTAAAAATAAAATAAAGCTCAATGATTAATTTGACACTATGGAGGGTAAAAATTGGGTGTCAACAATTATTACTTAAATTTTATTATATATTGTTAGGTAAAAATGAAAAGTTAAATGAGCGTGATTACTTTTCTAACGATTTTTATAATGATATTGGAAAAAGAAATACTTTGTCATCCTTTGTTCCCGGTTGGATTTATAATGATTAATTCGTGATTTGCATAAAATACATTTAACTTTATAAAGATTGTCTCAGCCTTGTAAAATGTCCTATAACCCTAACTCCCCATTTGGTAAGATCGTATTGTTATCCTCATATTTTCTTCTCATTTTTTCTTTAATTGTTATATAATAATTATTCAATTTTATTTTCTACCCTACTCCTTTATAGTATCTCAACTTGTATCTAATATTTTTTGTAGGCTTAGTGATTCAGATTATTAATGTATGGTATAATATAATAATAAAAAATGATACAATTTATTCAAACAATGCTTTTATTAAAATAATACAATATGATACTGTAACACCTTGAAAATTCCTAAGCTAAAATTCAAACTTTCTTCTTATGTGTATGGGCTCATACCAAGTGATTTTAATCTTTCATATATATATTAAAGTATATTCTATAGGAGAATAATAGATTTGAGATGAATAAAGATCACAAAAATCCTTAACTACAAAGTTGAGTTAAAATCCTGCTTATCAATTGAGTTTTGATATGAAATTCCGTGAGGTTAAATGATCCAATAACTTTAAAGTTGTGAATGTAAGTTAAAGTCCTTTCCTAAAGGTTTAGGGATTTGTACCAATTGGCCTTACTTAAACCTGAAATTTTTGAAAAAATTGTACTACGGTGAAATCAAGTTCTAGCATAGGGCATTTTCGCGCAAAATTTAATTTTCTTTTAATTTGACCCTAAAATGAGTCCTGGTCATTCTTACACTAAAATGAATCCTCTTCGCGACGTGAAGAGGTCGCAGATGTCTTTAGAAAGTGCAAAAAGTTGTGAAAATATTATTTTTTGATATAATTGACCAAAAAATCGAAAGAGGCCATTTTTCACACAATTTTACTTTCTGATTAATAATCCAGACTCGAATTTACCAAAAAGAACATGGATGATGCGTTGTGCAACACATTCATTTTACGGTTATTCTAAAGCACTTTGGGAGGTGTTATAGTAGACAATAAAATTTGTGTCAAAAAAATAATAATCAAGATAAAAGAACTTATCGCAATAATCATAATATTTATTTCAATATTACCATTATAATCTTTATAAATCCTTTGGTTCATTTTTTTCAAAATTAAATTCAAAGGCATGTGAGCTAGAGCTAGATCTAGTTATTGATTTGTACTTGAATTCAAGAGCTTTTAAGCTATTTTTGAATATTGTGGTCTTAATCTTGACTTGTTGTTTGAGTGTTTGAATTTTTGAATTTGTAGCTTGTAGAGAAAGTTGCAGCATTTGATCTACGAGCTCTTTATTGTTTCTTATTAGAATTCTAGTGTTATTTCTAAATCATGAGAATCATTATTTATAGTTATAGAATATAGAAATTATGATGCTTTCTTTCCACCAATCAAATTTAAGGAATGTGACAGAGGAGTAATAACAAAAATAGATTTTCTTTGATCAATCAAATTTAAACGATATGACTTGATCCTATTGACATCTTTGGACTTGGCATATGTCACGTGACACCCAAATTAACCTCTAGATTGAGATGATATTGTGCTTAGTAAAGTGGACTCATCTATCGTACTCCACACTAATAGACTAGTTCAATATAATTAGACTTTAATTAAATTCATATTTATTAAATTTAAATAATTAATTAAATTATACTAATTTAAATATTTATTTGAATTAACATATTTTATATTTAATATAATTTATCTGTTCAATTTGATTATTTCTTCGAACAAATTTAAACCTAAACTAAATACAATCAATTTTAAAAAAATTAAAATTAAATTAAACTTAAATAAAATTAATATAATTTAATTTTTTAATTTAGATCAATTTTTATTCAAATCGTAAATACACGTACATGGGATTAAGCTATTATCATTCCCCAACTTTGATTACGTCAAATTCCTCATATTCAACCAACAGAATCTGCTTCACAACTTTTTCCGGCGATTCTCCACCACTTAAACGCACATTTCTCCCGAGAAAAAGAAATGTGGCGTAGATCAGCTTCTTTCATTCTCGACAAAAACCAAAACGACGTCGTAACGAAGAACCCCGAAAGCCGCCATCTTTCTCCCCTTTCATCATCCATGGCCGAAACCCTACAACAACAGCAACAACCTAACCCTAATCCTGACATTTCGGCGTACTATCAAACTAGAGCGGCTCACCATGGAGTTGTCACCAGTGACTGGCTTGCTCAGGCTCAGGCTGCCGTTGACCACCCACCTGAGGACTCTGTATCAGGGAGCTATCCTTCTAAATCTGGAGATTTGGGGAAGAAATTTTGTGTGATTGATGAGTTCAATAGTTGGCGTAAACAGCCTGATTTGGCTGAGGCTGTAGCGGCTATTAGGGCTTTGGCTTCGGTTATAAGATCGAGTGAAGCAACTACTATGATGGAGCTTGAAATTGAGCTCAAGAAAGCTTCGGATTCTCTCAAGGTTCCTTTCATTTTCTTATCCCTGTTCTTGAAACTAATCGAACTTTAGTTCTTGCTAACTTTGTTTTTTGTTGCTGAATGGCAACACTATTATATATATGTTTTTATTTTGGTTCTTCTTATTTATTTGAAGTTAGAATATCCCCTGTTCATTCAAATTTGGAACTTTAAGATGTTTAATTGGTGGAACTTTGAGATGGTTCTTCTTAGTGATAGAAATAGTGAGTGGACACGGAACTGGAACAGTGAAGGGGATGTAATGGTATAATGGAACATATTTTGTGGCCTTAGGAGAAGAAGTTGAAGTCAAATATGCAAAAGCCTATAGTGTGAAGCCCAAATCTGCTAGATTTTCATTGACCAACTTACCATGAATGTTGGTGGCCTAGTTCCCAAGGGCAGCAACAGTGGAAAATGGACTACTGTCTCCAATAATGACATTGAAGGGGCTATGGACATTGGGAGAGACGATCTCTTGGGGATTCCTGGCGACAACGAAGGCAACGATGACTATGGTGGTGATGAAGAGTCTGGGAGCTCTATGCTCTTCTCTAATTAACTTGATATTATTTCTGTAGTGGTATAATTAGCCTTGGCTGTCCATTCACGTTAATGCAGCACTCATGTTCTTGTAGTCTGAAAATGTTTAGACAGGAAAAAGGAAAACAAAATGGTCCTTTCTTTTTTCTCACAACTATTTTAGAGAGCGTTGTTCTTGTGTTCTTTTAAATTACTTTGCTTTGGTGGCAGAATTGTTTCTCTCAATTCTTTATCAAGTGTTAACACTATATTTACTGGTTCTTTTTATGGGCTGGTGTTTGGCCCAGTTTCACGGGTAAAACTTACCTGCACCTAGTGTATTCATCAATTCAATACCTGCATGCCATGTGTTTGAATTTAGAGTTCATTTTACTTAACCTTGATTAATTGACATGTGTTTTACTTCATCAAATCAGTTAATGATGGGAAGTTACATTTTGGTGTACACACTGAGCGTGAGAAATTTTTACCCAGTTTCACCTGGCAGCCTGTTTAACTGCCAAGGTGGAACTGGTGAGCTCATGCTGAGTGGTGTTGTTGGAGTTTGAGCTTGGAAATCCAATGCACACATGTTACTCCTACGCCTTAACCACTCAGCCTTCCCTTGAAGACAACTTTAAGTTGTATACTTGTATTTGTAAATGGTACATGTTTATAATAAGGTTATGTAGTGCTTCTTAGACAAAGTACTTTTTGTTTTCCCAGTCCTTATAACGTATTTAATGGGTAACTGCTGTTGTGCTAAAGAAAAGTAGGTTTTTGTCTTCTTTTGTTAATAATTCCCCAATTCAACCCAATGTGGAATTTTGAGTTATTCTCGAGTGGTGAAAGCTGTAAATTGCGATCAAGTAGTTTGGCTCCATAACACCCAATGCTGCTGTGCTTTCTTGAAAAAGGGAAGACTTGGAAGTTTCTTGAAAGACAAGGATCTACTTTTTCTAATCTGATTTTTTGAGTCTCTAAGCTAAGATAGTATAGAATGTGGATGTCAAGGGAATAAGTTTTTGACAAATCCTTTTTGTTTGTCTAGGCTTAAAAATATATTTGAAGTTCTCTGTTGTTTTGCTGATAGAACCAAGTATCAATGAGCCATATCATCAGATTTGGTCCTTCCATTGGAGGATTATAATTTGATTTGATTTGGTTAGTGATAATTGTCACTATGGTACCAATCGAAAGGGAAGCCTGTCATTTGGGTTTGAAGGGAGAACTAGTTATGGTCTATGAAACTTGATATCAATGGACTGATACGACAGCATAGGTGCAGATACAGTTTAGTAGTGATTATCCAATTTCGCCGTTGATGGAAGGTGACGTGTCTAATGCCATTAGAACTTTATTATTCAACTTCTGAAATGCCTGTTGTCGTTGGACTTGTATTTTGATGTGTAAAAGTAGATTTCTGGAGCATCATACATCTACCTTATGGTAGTCAAGTCAAATTTGATTGCAAGCATAGTGAGAGACGTGGAAATTTATCCTCTTCCATTATTTATGTTTGTATTGCAGTCATGGGATAAAACCTCCATCTCTCTGACAGCTGGTTGTGATTTGTTCATGCGTTATGTAACAAGAACTTCAGCCTTGGAATACGAGGACTTTAATTCAGCCAAGTCTCGCCTTCTTGAACGTGCAGAGAAGTTTGGGGAAATATCTTATAAGGTACACTACAAAATTACTTAAAAGGAAAAATATTAAGCATTTTAATCAAACTTGCATAAAGTTTCCAAAAAAATTATTATGCAGGCTCGGAAGATAATTGCTATGCTCAGCCAAGAATTTATTTTTGATGGTTGCACCATTTTAGTACATGGCTTCTCCAGAGTGGTGTTTGAGGTTCTGAAAACAGCAGCTCAGAATAGGAAGAACTTTCGAGTTCTTTGCACTGGTTTGTGTAGAAACATTACATTTCTAGTTCATATAACTATTGCTAGAGTTAGATAGTTCTATATGCTATCAATCATTAAGTGGCAGTTGTTTTCTCCCTTCTCAGCATGTATGTTCATATTTGTTAGGTAAGCCAGACGTGAATCGAAAAAGTTTCTTTCGTCAATTTACTGGCTTAATAGGAGAACTTTTGCTTGTTGGTAAACCAGATAAAAGTCAATGATGTTTAGGACAGTTAATTACAAATAAGGAATAAAAGGAACTTTCTTTACTTTTGCTCATTTATTTATTTGTTTTGGTTACGGAGATCCACATGGAATTTTAGGATTCAAAACTTTTTCTGTAGTCCCCTGTCATAACGAATGTTATGCAATGGTTGATTTTTAAGTGTTACCTGATAATGATGAAAGGTGACATTGCATATGCTTTCATCTAGTAGACCTTTTGAGAAGATGAATGACTGTTTAATGGTGTCGCATGATAATTTGGATTCCATTATCTAAAATGCAGAGGGGAGGCCAGACAGGAGCGGGTTACGATTGTCTAACGAGCTAGCCAAGCTTGATGTTCCTGTGAAACTCTTAATAGATTCTGCCGTGGCATATAGCATGGATGAAGTTGACATGGTTTTTGTTGGGGCAGACGGTGTAGTTGAAAGTGGAGGCGTTATCAACATGATGGGAACCTACCAAATTGCTTTGGTAGCTAAGAGCATGAATAAACCAGTCTATGTAGCTGCTGAAAGCTACAAGGTAGGTTGAAAGTATGTTATTTGTTACATTAAGGATTCCAAAGCACTTGTCTTAAGGAAGGATAGTTTAACTCGTGAACATACAGAAGGTTATGGGATTCTTTTGCTGCCTAACAAGTTATAATTTCTTGCAGTTTGCTCGTCTCTATCCACTGGACCAAAAAGATATGGTTCCAGCTTTACGTCCAATTGATTTTGGGGTGCCAATCCCGTCCAAGGTGGAGGTGGAAACTTCTGCCCGTGATTATACACCACCACAGTATCTAACACTGCTATTCACCGATTTGGGCGTTCTAACACCATCTGTAGTAAGTGATGAGCTTATTCAGCTATATTTATAGCCCCAATGAAGTCATTCTGTGGTAGGTAGCCCAACTAGTATTACATGTCGGAAGGAAATTTTGTTTTTGGTTCTCCCATGTCCTGTATCTTGGGGTAGTCTCTCCATTTAATTCACAGCTTTTTGACCTTTTTCAGATGTATATACCCAAATATTGTACTCCTATTCTGTTTCTTAAGTTTACTTACCTTTTTGGGTATGGATTAAAAAAAGAATCATCAGACTATTCAGAGAAAATTCATTTTTTTCCCTCCCCAAATTTGGTTTTTGTGACAAGGTTCTTAGGAAACAGTTTTTCTACATGCATGAGGTAGTGATAAGGTCTATGAATATTCTACACTTCACTTGTGGGATTCCACTGGGGTGGTTGTTTGAGTGTGAACTAAGATAAAAAAAAAATACTTTTTAATTGTCCGTATATTTATGATATCTATAAAAAGGAAAATCTATTGGAAGGTACACGAGTTTCCGACTAGTGATACTGCCCAAAATAAATTTCTATTCTATTAGTATGATACTTAAATGAGAAAGAAATTTGTGCTATCATCTATTTCAAATTTTTGGATTATTTTTATCTGTAGCTTACATAAATTTTATAGTTTTAAGAGTTAATTATATTTTATACTTATTTTTTTCAAATTATAAAGATTGCTTAAAAATGATGAATTTCGGATACATTCTCTAATATTGTTTGATACACAAATTGTTCATACATTACCTTATTAGCTATTCCGATAAAAAAGGAAAAGATACAAATTAAATGTCAATTCCACCAATTAAGCAAAATAAACGGATACCAATATCTTCTAAATCGGTAATAGATTTAAATAATTCAAATTTCAAATTTTCTTTTCGAATCGTAACAATTTTTCTTCATCCATTTTTTTCTTTTCATATGAATGATGTTTTATCTTTTATTATTATGATTATCCAATTAGTCAAAGAGGAATGCATCTTTGACTGTGCAAAAAACTCAAAAAAGGACTAGTTGTTGATGGCTCCAACAAGGAGCTTGAGTCAAATCTAGCGTTTGGCTAGAAGAAAGGATAACATTACATATTGGCACACTTAATTTGCACCTTGTTGTTCATCATTGGCTTCTGGCGAAACTTTCTCAAAAATACCACTGTCAATATATTGAAAAGATACCCCTATAGTATCAATAATCAACATAAATCGAGCAGTGCTTGAGAAGCTCCGTAGAAAGATAAAGGTACCTGTTCATTAATAATTGCAAAAGTATCATTGAATTGCCTTTTGAATAATTTCATTATAAACTATGTTACTGGTCGAATGATCATCATCGCTTGTTGGCATAGGTGCCCGAATCAATAACTTGACACTTTTGGCTCTCCATAAGGCAACATAAAGCTGACCATGTGAAAAAATAAATTTCGACAAAATCTAATGTTTGACCCTGTGCTTTATTTATAGTCATAGCGAAGCACAATCTTATTGGAAATTGCGTCCTCTTAAATTGTATAGGTAATTTTTTATCATTTGATGCTAATAATGGTATTCTCAGAATAAATACATGCATATTTTTGAAATCGCCTACTGTAATTTTAACACTTAGAACATGTTAAGCGTGTTCCATTATATAAATCTTCATATGGATTTAAATTTTGCAATAACATAATAGGACAAGTTTTCTTCAAAGATAATATATAAGGAGGCAAACCTGCATGATTCAAAGTATGAAGAGGATCTTTAAATTGAGTGTGATTGTCAGATTCAATGATTTCATCACTTCTAACAAATTTTTTGCTTCTCCTGGAAATTTATCGATAAGCATATTGTTGATTTCATTGACGAAATTATTTTTGGTTGTCAAAATTACACGAGAATCTGCACAAAATGTAGTAGAATTACCTAAAATCAAGTATGGATATGTTAATTTGAAAAAATTATTCAAAGACTCTTTTTCAGTTGTGAAAGGAAGAATGAATGATTTTGGAATTTCAATTTTGTCTGTTGATGTTACCCATTCTTCGCCATTTCCAATTCTTAATAAGTAATCACAGAAAACAGATCTGTTTTTGCTCTCATATTTTCAGATAAACGTATGTTTTGTAGTTTATTCCAGATGCTAGAATATAGCAAACTTACGTTTACAAAATCTTGCCTTTTTCCACTTCTCACAATGGGGAGAGTTTATCTGAAGTCGCCTCCGTAAACAACTATAATACACCTGTATTCATAAGATCCTTTAGTAGCAAATCAAAAGCCTCAATCATTTTTTTATTTGCCATTGATGCTTCATCCCATATAATCAGTTTGCATCCCGAATTAAACTTGCAAGGGCACTTTGTTTTGCAACTAAAATTCTCAACAATATTAATGCGTGAATGTGTTGTTCGTCCACCTGGGAAAATAGATGCAGCAACACCAAAAGTAGCAGTTGCTAAAGCAATATATCCCACAGAGCGTACAGTTGCCAGTAAGGCACGATACAAAAAAGTTTTTCCTGTTCCTCCTGAACCTGCTTCATTTAAAGAAATTCTATTAATAATCATATTGTATGTTGCCTGTTGATCTTTATTTAATTTTCTATGTAATAGCATATCTTCAGTAGTAACATAATGGTATAATGGTTCTTTCAAACTGAATCTCTTTGGCCTCTTTAGCTGCTGTGAAAGACTGAAGAATTTCTGGAATAAGTTATGACCCATATAGGAAGAATATCATTAATACTGCTAAAAACTTGAAATCGAATTTCTTTGGGTGTAAGAGTTTGTAGCACTGTATAGTCTTGAGATGTTGAATCTTCAGATTGTTCCCACAATTCTCTTGGATTAGAAGGGTTGCAGTACACTAATAGCGTAGGCTTAAACTATAAGGCATTTGATAAGTGACTGCCTCAGACATGCATTCTATTAAACTATTATCACAATGTAATAATCCTCTTTTCTCAGCGGATTCTCTGAATGTATTTACAAAGTTGTCCATTAATAACAATCTAAGATAATATCGTTCCTCTTTTGTTGGATGGCATCTTACATCACAGCCCCGTCGTCTTTGACGTGCCCAAAATTTGTCATTTGAGGACCACGCCAAGTATTGAGGAAATTCTCTATATAATAGATTCAATTCTACAGCATAATCATCAGTTCTATTCATATAGAACTCTGTTAACATGATTTTTTTAATCATGAGATGATTTAATATTGTATTTATTCATGTTTTTTTTTGAAAGATACAAATTGTTGTCCGTCAAGATGTAGTTGAAGCCGGTAGACATTAGGAGACATTTCACTAATAGGAAATCGCAAGATACTCTGAAGGTGATACCCATCTTGCAGATTGATATTCTTTTATTTCATCTATTTTTGTAGTTGTATCACTATTTTGTACCGAAAATGCAATCGTTCATGTCCTTTACAAATGTATTTATACAAGTACTTTACAACTTTAATATCTGAACAAATTTCAACAATCATGTGATAGATGAATTTACCAAAGCAAATAGGGATTATATGGAACAGCCCAAGAGTTATCTAAGTAATGTTTTGACAGTTTCACCAGTGTTGAGTCTCTTATAAATGGTAAGAATCATTTCCTTTTGATGTTTCTTCGGCAAATTTTTTTTGATATTTAAATTTGCGATATCCCTTTTTCCTCATACAAGAATTTGTTGGATTTAAACTACCACAAGGAGCATGCATCATATGTTTAAGAACAAGCCTATGCAAATCTGGTTCATTTCTACAGTCTGGGAATTCAGCACTAATAATTTCGTCATATGCCTCTGGTGTTAACAATTTATGCTCATTGCTTAATATAATAAGGAAATGAGCATGTAGTAAACCCCAGTTTTTGAAATTCCACAGCATACATAAAAGCAAGAACTTTTCCAAAGAGATTTCTTCTCAGTTTATCTATCTTTAACTCTTCTATTTTGGCTCTAAATACTCTACTGATTAAGTCAGTTGGGTTTTGTGTTTCATCACTTGGTGCCAAATGCTCTTCTATTTCCGGCCAAGATGGATCACATGTCATCGTTATAAATAAATCAGGTTTTTCAAAGTATTGTACTAATGCAATAGCATCGCGTTAGCATATCTCAAGGTCCTCCTATAAAAGAATGTGGTAAAAACGTCTGTTTCTCAATATTAGAAGCATCTCGTTCACTGAGCCTTAGAACATGAATGAGTCCCTGTAATACGTCCATTCTAAATAAATCTTGATTGAAGGAAATAGAATCTAATCTTTGAGTTTCTAATTTTATATATTCATCAACTAACAACAACAACATAACCCACTGCCTCCCGCTCATTGCGGGGTGAGAGGGATCGCATGTACGCAGTCTAACCCTTATGTTTAAAAACATAAAGCGACTGTTTCCAAATGACCCATGAGGAGCTTCGAAAATTGGATTGACTAACTGCTACTTCACAAATGAAAAAAGCGCAGATAGTTTAAAGAGTCATTTTGCTTTATTCCATCATACTCCAAGACCAAAAAATAGTCAATATATTGTTGAAACAATCTGCCTGTATCATTCCTCATTTGAAATTTATAAGAATAATATTCTTGAATGTCTCGCTTGCGTTTTTCTTTTTGTAGAACTTGATCTTCCATATGAAGATATCTATCAATAGAGGCATTTTGCCATATTTGGTAGTTGCTTGGACTTTTTGGGAATATTTCTATGGCCATGCAACTTTTGAATACCATATGTAAAGAAATAATAAAGGCCAAAGTAGTAGTTAGCTCTTTGTGTTGTGAGTATAAATGTGAATGTGTGGCACATGAATAGAATCACCATCATTCTCATCTACCCATATTGCTGCAATTTCAGGAAATTCATCAAAAAACTATTTCCTACTATCTAGCTGGGCTTTGGGCAATGATTTTAAAAGAAAATCACAGAGAAGATTAAAACACCCGTTTCAAGAAATGCGAAATTCGTAGGGAACTTGAAGAAATTCAAGCAAAGGAGAGAGAAAGCGTGAACCGGTTCCAAGAAGTGAGCAAATCTAAACGAAATCCGTTCGAGCTAAGAAGCATGAACCAGTTCGAAGAAATGAGCAAACCTAAACGAAATCTGTAGAAAACCTCGAGCAAAGAAGAGAGGAAACACGAACCTGGATAAACCGGATTCGGCAATTACTTCGAAGAAGAGAGAAAGCATGAACTTGGCTACAGCTTTTTGGGTAGCTTTGCTGAGTCCACTCAAAGGGGAAAATCACTTTTGGAGGAACAATCGTGTCAAGCGTACAAGGCACACCTGGCTTTGGAATTTCCTCAAATGTTCTCAAGCTCCTCTCTTATTTCGTGGTAAAATTATTTTAATCTTTTCCTATAATGCATGGACAAGTACAACATTAATTTCATAATCTAGAGTGTGTTTCGTATATTTTTTTATTTTTATTGAATTAAATATTTTTCAAATTAATTTATTTTTCGTAAATTTAAGAAAAATAATTTTTATTCAAAAATTAAATTTTTTTTAAAACTCTTATCTAATTATAAATTGATTTTTTTTATCTCATCTATATTACATTTCCCCTCCTCAAACTTTTTTCTAAATAAAATAAGATTAAAAATTTATTTT
>JAOTQJ010000011.1:17546293-17563802 GCA_025642045.1 Solanum sejunctum | reverse complement strand
CATGATCATAGCGTGGAAGTCTCTGAAGAGCATAAAATTGGAGAATTTGTATTTAGACAATGATAAAATTGCAAAATCTCCCACCTCCACAATACAAAAAAAAGTTAAAATTATTTTTTTAAAATAAATTTTAATTTTGAAAAAATTAATTTTTACATTATCCCGCTCTTATGCCCACCCCACCCCCTAGTCGTCCATCCTCACCCTTCAAAAAAGAATTTAAAATTTTATTTTTAAAAAGTATATTAAATTATGAAAATATTTTCATATAAGGAATTATTTTTCTATAAATTATTATCTACTCTCTAACTAAAAATAGAAGTTTTTTTTAAAAAATATTTTTATTTATTAACTAAATAATAAAAAATATATTTTTAAAAATATTTTTCACTCACTAATTAAATATGAGAAAATAAATTAAAAATTAATTTATTTTTCTAAAAAATATTTTTCATAAAAAATATGAAAAATATTTTCCGCCACACCAAACACCCGTATTGTACTAAATTTGTATATAACCTTCATAATTGGAAGTACTTATCCCAACTTTAAATGAAGGATAAAACTTTCATGTGTCGAATAATTCAAAGAGAAAATTAGATCTTTTTTGTTATTTGGAAGGAACTATTAATTAGAAAAGTATATAAAGTTATTTTACTAGTTGAAGAATATATTTGAACAAATAAAAGTATTTTTGTGTAAGAAAAAAACAATTAAAAAATATAATTGACCTATTTTTGATATATTTGTTCGGATGGTAAAATTAAATAGATTCATTTAAGTTCAGGTGAATTTCTATTAGTTTAATCTAATTTATTTCAATTCATTTAAAATTGGATTGCTATTACGAATTGATTCAAGAGAAATATTGTTAAATTATTTTTCAAAAAATATATATTTTTTAATTTAATATAAATAAAATAAATAAACTTAATAAAAATTGAGTCAAGTTAAGCCTTGATTCGTTTTATGACTCATTACTTAATTCATTTTGATTCAAATAAATCGGATTGAGCAATCAATTAATTATTTATTTTTTGTTTATTCAATAACCAGAATTAAATAAAGATATATAATTTGGAGACATAGAATAAAAATTCTTTTAAGCTTTCAAGGAGTTCATTGAAAGCTTGATTTGTTTGTTATTTTTGATCAATTATAACTCACTTAAATATAATTCAACTCGTGTAATTACAATCCCTAAATTTTGCACAATTTGTTTTTCTTTTGTATTTTGAACTTGTAAAAACACTAAATTCTAATTTTATTTTACTTCTGTAAAAATTTTTCCACGAATTTTTTAAAGAATTTCTCTTGCTTTTCTGCATGATTAATATGATTAATTAAATTCATTCTCTAAGCTAAATTAGAGAAATCATCGGCTGAATTGCTTTATCGACTTCTTATGAACATTTCTACTTCTGGGTTTCTTATTCCAATTTTGTTCTTAGAATATTGAGAGCAAAAAGAGTACATATATGAACTAATTATTTTTTTAAAATCAAAATTAATTGCACTTTTTCTTTCCCAATTTTTGGAATTGGTTCGTTCTTGAGTGTTTTTGTTACTCTAACCCCAATTTTTAATCTTTTTTTTCCCTTTTCTTGGCTGTTGATTTAATAATTTAACAGCTAAGAAGATGTGAAAAAAAAATCTCTTAAATCACACGAACATTTAACTTTCCGTATTCTGTTTTTTTCCATATAATATTAGTTGTAAATTTTATACGGATTAGGGTTTTTATTCTTTTCCTCTATTTGCCTTTTCATTCGTGGTGGGTGGATTCAGAGCTATGTACAACCTGGTGAGTACCTTTTTGCTTGTATTTTTGGGTGTTTTTTTTCTGGGTCATCTGATTGTTCGTTGATTTTTATCTGCTTTTGGGATTTGGGGTTGTGTTTGACATCAAAATCTTGAGTTTTTTCAAGTGGGTATGTGTAATTTGGGGTTATTTTGAGATCAAACTCTAGATTTTTAAGTGGGGTGTGGGTAAATTTGTGAATTAGGTTGTCATTGGGACTAAAGACTTGATTTTGAAGTGGTTATAGGTAATTTTTTTGATTGGGGGTGGGGTGGAGTGGTTATATATGAGATTAATATGTTGCAGTTTCTTGCTAGCTTCATTTGGTTTATGCATGTGTTAGAAGGTTTGGTGTTTTTGTTCTTCTGGGCATTTTTATATGTTCTTACCTGTATAGTGGGTTTTTTTCTCCTTGCAGGGTTTGATAAAGAGATAAGGTTCAGGGTATAAGATTTTCTTTGTAGGTTTGAAATAGTTTTAGAAAAGGAAAGAGAGGTTAACACGATGTTTAATTGCCAAGGAGCTTCCAGACAAAGTTGCAGTCTTCTTGCAGTGTTATGTGGGAGAACTGCTGAATATGATCAGAAGAAAGATGTACTTGATGGTAAGCCAAGATATTGCTTCCCGGAGATTGTATCTTCAGGACGTTTGGAGGTAGGTATCATTCTTAATTGCTTTTGTATCTAATTTAACATGTTCCAGGTGATACTTCTCAGTAGCAAGGTTCATCATCAGCTTGGCGTATGAGCTGGTTTTTTATGTCCATTACAATTTGCTAAATGTAGGTGCAAGTGTTGAAAAATCCCAGTACTGATGAATTTCATAAAGTTTTAGATTCATGGCAGCCAAATATTGTATATTTGCAAGGAGAACATCTTTCGAATGATGAAGTTGGTTCACTTGTTTGGGGAGGTGTTGATTTGTCTTCTGCGGAGGCCATTTCTGGACTTTTTAGTAGCACACTGCCAACTGCTGTATGTAACTTTCTTTCCTTTGTTCTCTTAGGAGAATTTGTGCTAGTAATGTCTTTCCTTGCACCTCCCTTGGTCGGTTGTTTGAAGGATTTTTTCCCTCGATGTCTTAAGGATTTTATTAATGCGTTAAGTATTAAACAATTCATGTACTTCAGCTTTAGTAGTTCATATTATTTCTGCAGCTATTGCCAAGTTGCTGGATTTTAATTTATTGTGCCAAAGGGTTTAGATTCAGATTATAAGATAATTTGTAGGCTTTTTAGGTTTGCATTGTTTCACTCAATTTCATAAATATGATCCAGTCAGTTCTTTTGCAGAATCATGCTCTTTAGCATAAAAAGTGCATGGTTATTATTTGGGAGAATCAAGTTTTGTGATAATTTAGCATTTAGCATTACTTCACTGAAGGTTGTTATTGTGCTAATGTTTTCAGTTTAGCAGTTGAGATCATGAAATAAATGATTGTTGTATTTTAGTCTCTTTCACGTATGGATGTTTGTCCAACAATATGTTGGTCTGTGGCTTGCGTACAGATTGGTGTTTGTTCTTCTACTTGTAATGTAAATGATATAGCTTCTATTGTTGTAGTAAAATAGACTTCAAGGTGATTACTTATTAAAGATAGAATTCAAGCTGATGATTTCTTTAAAATACCTGATAATCAGTAATGCCTCGTCTGAGAAATGGCTTAGGAATAAGTACCAAGCCACCTTTTAGTGGTTAAGTCAAGTTAAGTTGTATTCTGCTGAAGATTCAATTATTTTGAAGTGTTCCTATGGTTGTATTATACTTGCACCATTAGGTTGGAAATTACATTAGTTTTAGTTCTGTTGTTTACTTGTTGATCCAATTGTAGGTCTATTTGGAACTCCCAAATGGAGAAAAATTGGCTGAAGCTCTTCATGCTAAGGTGAGAGATTACCTATAACGCTACATCAGTTGATGATCTGGTCAAATATTCTCATTTAAACTTATGGTTTCTTTTGGTTCCACTCCTGTGCTCATTTTTTCAGGGAATTCCTTATGTGATGTACTGGAAGAGTGTATTTTCCTGCTATGCAGCATCCCATTTTCGACATGCATTTTTATGTGTGGCACAGAGGTATTCTTAGCGGTGACTCTTATGTATAGTGATGTGTTGCATTATTCTGGACTTACCATATATTAATTGCTTGTACTTTCCTTTTGGTGTATATTCTTTGTGGTAGAGAACAGCAGATGTATTCTCACAGTTGACTTCAATAATATGGCTGTGTTTGTATTCCTTTTAGAAAACTATCTGGATTTATACATTCCCATTAAGCTATTTCTTATTGGCGTTTTTTGTCAGTATCAAATTTCCCATTTTAATCCTTTTCCATGTCTGCTATATTTGACTAAGATCTACATTGCATTCTTGTCTAGTTTGATGGTGGCTTAGTGGTAGAATTCATAGAGCTTTTCATATTCATTTTTGTGGCATTCTTGACCTTCTATTCTTCTGGAATGTTGTGATGTCAATTTAATTGCAGTCAAGAATGTAGTGGGTGATTGGATTGACTTATTGTAGTGGCTTTTGGCTTTTAAGATCTTTTTTAGTTTTGGAAGTATTCGTAACTCAAAAAGTGCTTAAAAGCACTTTTTTAGTTTGAAAAAGTATCAACAAGTCCAAGAGCCAAAAGTTCGGTGTTGCCAACTTATGGCTCTTATCTTTAACTTATAAGCCACTTAAAAAAAGCCAGTCCAAACACCCCTGTAGTTTGGGGATTGTCAAGATTATCAGCAGACTTTACAGGAAAGGGATGCCTTCTTTAGAGGCTTACATCAGATAATAGTACTAGCTACTTTTAGATCAGCTGACCATGCGGTTGATTTTTTACCCACATTGCATTGCTAGGAGAGTCAACTATAATGAAATTTATACATGATTTTATATCTTTATGGTTTGATGTAAGGAATTGATCCAAGAGGTCTACTTGTCTTCTGCAGTTCAACTTGTCATGTTTGGGATGCTTTCCAACTTGCACATGCATCCTTCAGGCTTTACTGTGTCCGAAACAACCTTGTTCTCCCTGAAATGAGTCAGAAGGACAGTGATAGTGTGGGTCCTCACCTGCTTGGTGATCTTCCAAACATTGATGTCCCTCCACTTGAGGCAGGTCCTGAAGATGATGAAGAAAGCAATTCTGATGCTCTCCCTGCCATAAAGATCTATGATGATGATGTGATCATGAGGTTTCTTGTTTGTGGATTGCCATGTTTGTTGGTATGGGATTTGTTTCATGCACTCTTTCTATTCGGATGGACGTGGCATAATTCCCTTTTTTTATATTAAAAAGTTGATTGCAAAAATTGAATTCATTAATCAGTATAACATTTTAATGAGGATTCATATAGCTTGCTCCAACTTGTTTGGGGCTGAGACGGAATTGTTGTTGTAATCAATCCAAGTCTGAAGAATAATTATGACCTTTCTTTACGAAATCATATGTGAACAAGCCTCAAAAGTTGAATTAATTTGTTTGTGTTACAACTGCAATATGTTTTCAAGCTGTTTGACAACAATGTGATAGTTTCTTTGTGAATTGAACTCTTCAAACTTGATCTAAACGATCAAACCAACTCTCTTGAGCAACTAAAACAAAAATAAAATAGATTAATTAGCTATCGCTACAAATGCAATATGTTAGTCAGACCTACTCTTTATTCTTTCTGCATTTAATTTATGACTGAAGATATACAACTTAAATGTATACAAACATATAATATTGTATACAAACATATAATATACTCTTCATGCGTTTGTCTTTTAAGTTGTCTCATGTTATGTTTGGAACTAATTGTAGACATCACTTATGTTATGAGTGGCTTCTTGTGTTCAGGATGAATCCTTGGTGGGATCTTTAGCTGATGGTCTAAATGCCCTCTTAAACATAGAAGTAAGTTACACCAAAACTTTCTTCTTTTTATCACATTGTGAGACATATTTTCAATTCTTGAAGTAACAGAAGCAATACTTATGATATATACTAAAACAACTTAATATGATGATCATTTGGCACAATCTTCTTTACTTGAGCTGCTCGGACTTGTCCTCTTTTTGGCTTCTTTCCATTTGATTGAGTGGTCGCTTGGTAAAGTGTATAAGAATAGTGCAGAATAGGGTGTCTTAGTAATGCTAGTATTAGTTATGCGAAGATTATTTCTTATACACTGTTTGCTTTGATGTATTAAAAAAATAACTTGCATTCCAATTTCTAAAAAAAAAAATTTTTTTTAAAAATAGTTGAGGTGTGTGCAAACTTATCTGAATGCCACTGTTGTCACACCAAACAAGTAAGAAATGTTGATAGTCTAAACCTTAAAGAAATGTTTATGAGTTGATGAAGATTTCTTAAAATGATATAGTGATAGATCTCTTCAATGTTGTGGGTAAATGGACATGAAGAAGAGTAAAGGCACATTTGGAGAGGTGCCTTGGATTAGGATTTTGGGTTTGAATGTAGTCACAGTACTCGTGTTTGTTTGGCCAAGTTATTAGTTGGTCAAAATGGAAAAGAGTGTATTGAGGAGGAGCAATTATACTATCTAATTCTTAAGAGAGAGGTGAGAATTGGTAGAAATTACATTTGGTAACTATATTTCAAAGTTACCTTTTAATTTTTTAGTTCATTTTTATGCTATCCCGTGCTTTTTTCCACGCTGTATTTTCGTCATCAAAGTAGGAGTATATGTTCTAGAAAAAGTACTTTCACATTTCATGTCTATCTTTAAGACATTTTTAATTTTCGAATGAAACAATTATAAATTTATTGATGAAGAAGAATTATAAATTTAGATTACAGTCACATGTTTTGGCTAAAAAAATCTAAATTTGCAATTGGATTTTTCCTAAAATTATTTGTGAGACACACACAATGTTGTGGATTAGTGGTGAATGAAGTGACTAAGAACTTTAGAAACGAGGCTTAAATCCCAGCCAAGACAAAACTCTAGGAGATTTCTTCTGCATCGACAAAAGTTTTGGTGCGTAGACTTACCCCTTGTTTGTCTTGATGGGAGCTACCAAATAGCCTGAGGAGTAGCCGAGGTTCTCACAAGTCACAAGCTTGCCTAGGTATCACTTTATTCAAAAAAAGTTCCTGTGAGAAGCTATCTATTATTTGCCTTATACTAATTTAAAATACTTATATAAAAAGATATTTATTTTAAAATATATCATACTATGAAACTGTTAGTCATACTATAAAGGTTTGAGAAAGGTTGATGGAGATGAGGGTGAGGGAGGGGGGGTGGAGGGTGGCGTGACCACTTTCGAGTTTGGATTTGTGCCGTGACGCTTGACTACAGAGATCATTCACCTCGTAAGGAGATTGGTGGAATAATATAGGGAGCGGAAGAATGACTTACACATTGTGTTTATCAACTTAGAATAAGCTTACAACAAAGTCTTCAGTGAGGTTATTGGAGTTGCTTGGAGGATAGAGGTGTAACTGTGGCATACATTAGGTCAATTAAGGACATATATGATGGAGCCAAGACTTGGGTAAGAACAACAGGAAGAGCCACAAAGCACTTTACTATTTTGATGGGGTTGCACCAAGGATCAACAATTTATTTTGTTTTTATTTGCCTCGGTGATGAATATATTGATGTGGAAAATTCAAAAGTGAGGTGATGGGTGTATGTTATTTGCGGATGATGTAGTTTTGATTGATGAGAATCGCAACAGAGTTAACACGAAAACAAGAGGTTTATAGGCATCTGTTAGAATCTAATGGTTTCAGGTTGAGCAGGATAAGAAATAACACTTGGAGTGCAATGGTGCATGAGACTGGGTGGAGGTCAGGCTTGATATACATACCATCAAAATGACAGAAAATTTTAGTATCTTACGTCTATTATCCAAGGAAATAGAGATGGAGATATTGATGAGGATGCCACTCACTGTGCTGGTGCAGGTTGGATGAAATAGAGGTTTGCATCTAGCATTTTGCATGATAAGGTTGTGCCACCAAAATTTAAAGGCAAGTTCTACAAAGTGGTGGTTAGACTAGCTTTGTTGTATGAGGTGGAGTGGGGGCTGATCAAGAAACTCATGCATCAGAAAAAATGAAAGTGATCAAGATGAGGATGCTGCGATAGATGTGTAGTATAATAAAGGAGATGTGGTTAAAAATGAGGATATCCGAGACAAGGTGCAGTGTATTTGGTAAGACAAGATGCAGGGCAGCGACGGTGAGATGGTTCAAACATGTGATGAGTAAATGCACAGATACCCTAGTGCAAAGGTGTGAGAGATTGGCTATGGATGGGTTTATGAGACGTAGAGGTAAACCAAAAAAGTATTGGAGAGAAGTATTAGAAAGGAATGACTTAGTTGTAGCTTACTGAGGTCATGTCCTTAAATAAGGAGGTGTGAAGGACATAGATTACTGTAGAAGGTTGTCCATACTAGTAGGTAGGAATATGTTGACTTGTTATCCATTCTAGCAGTCGTAGTATTACTTTTGTTTCTTGTTCTTTGATTTCTGTTATTATATGTTGTTTCATGTAGTTTGATACTTTGATTATAGTATTATTTTGTCGTACTCTGTTGCTACTATCTATTGGTTTATTACTAGTTGTCATTTTGTTTATTTCCATTACTTTTTTTTTTGAAATTAATAATGTTGTATTCCTCATTAGACATGATATGACAGAATTTGATCTCACTGAGGACATGACCTTAGATAGAAAAAAGTGGAGGTCGCGAATTAGAGTAGCAGGCTAATGGTAGGGTTAGGTCTTTTTTTTGTTCGCTTTATCTGTCGTACGTGTTAGTTTTATTTTATTTTAGTTTTTTTTTTCATGTGTTCCCTTCCTTTTATCATATCTAGTTTTTTTTCTGCTACGGGTTTTGAGATGAGGGTTCCCAGGAAACAACCTCTCTACTTCTATGGTAGTGGTAAGGTCTGCGTACATTCTACCCTCCCCAGACCCCACTTGTGGGATTTTACTGGGTATGTTGTTGTTGTTGTTGTTGTTGTTGTTGTAATAATGTTGTATTCCTCAGCATTAAGGGTATGCTGGCTACCTCCAAAAAATTAGTACATGGCAAGATCAGGAAGGCTAATTACAAGGATCCTAGCATATCTACTAGTTGTTCTACCTCCTCTATACATTCCTGTTTACACCAAAAATACAAATATGCAATACAATTCTCTTTTAACTTTTTGTATGGAGTTTAATTTGTTCTCATAGCATTTCCCATTCCTTTCCTTCCATATTGACCACCATATGCAAGCTGGAATCATTCTCCACCACTTCTTCTGACTTTTACTTCCTCCTCTCCTGATCCAGCAACTCAGTAGGTCAGCAGTATGCTCTGGCATCGTCCAGCTGTTACCAGTGAGGCTCAAAAACAGAGACCATAGTTGATGTGTGACTCTGCAATGTAGAAAAAGATGGTTGTTGGTCTCACTTGTTTCATTGCATAGAAAACACCTTGGTACTAGTTGTGCACCTTTTTGCAATACCTCTTGAGTCAGACATGCCCTCTTAGCAACCAGCCAAACAAAACATTTGATCTTAGTTGGTGCTTGGCTTGCCCATACTTGCTTCCAGGTAGCCAATCTGCGACCTTGCTGATATCCAAGTTCCTTCCTGTAAAGCTTGTTAACTGTGAACCTTCCATCCTCAGAGTGTTTCCATAAGACTTTGTCTGGCCTTGCTACCAAACCTTGACACTCACTGATTGCATGTAGGTATTGTGCCACCCTATCTATTTCCCAATCATTGAAGTGTCTCCTGAAAGATATGTCCCATCCATTAGACCAGCACTCGAGTGATATCAGGATTGCTACAGAAAGAAAATAAGTTGGGGAAGGATTGCATTAATGCCTCCTCTCTTGCCCAAACATCTTTCCAGAATAGGATTTTAACTCCATTTCCTATTCTGAGTTTGACGTTTCCTGCTAATTTGGCCCAGAAGGATCTTATTGTTCTCCGTGCTGAAACTCCATATGGTATAGCGACCTCATTACTTTTTCTTTTCTAGGTTGTTTTTGTCTCTAGCTTAGGGTCTATCAAAAACAACGGCTCTACCTCTTGGGTCTGCATGCACTTTATCCTTACCAAACCCCACTTTTTGGGACTATCTGCTGTTGTATTATGGGCTGTTGTTTTCTTTATTATTACTTATTCATCTAGATTGTTTTTATCTTGAGCTCTAAGGGTCTATCGAAAACAACCGCTCTACTTTGAGGTAGAGGTCAGGTCTGCATACATTCCAACCTTACCAAACCCCACTTTGTGGGACAACACTTGGTATCTTGTATTATTTAAAATATATGGTACTTCCTTCGTTTCAATTTGTTTATCCTACTTTTGTTTTTAGTGCGTTTCAAAAAGAATAGCTCTTTCGTTTTTTTCAGCTTTTTAATTCTGACTTTTCGTATGACATATTTAAGACCATGAGATTAGAAGGTATTTTGGTACATTTTACATATCTACAATTTTACACCATAAGTTTTAAAAGTTTCTTTGCTTAAACTCCATGTCAAGTCAAAATCAGGCAAATAAATTGAAATAGAGGGAGTCATAAATTACTTTTAATTATGATTAGATACACATTAATTATTATGTGAATAAAGCTTATTTACGGTTCATATTTTTACTTTTTATATTATTTTAAATTTAAATTATATGGCTTTGTAATTACCACTTGTGAAACACAAGCATGAAGTTGAATTACTTACTAACTCCCGTTTTAACGCTTAATCCGTTACAGCAACTGTAATTACATCATGACAAACAAAAAAGCTCTTTGTATTTACTAGCGATGCAATTACTAGGCTGCGTAAATGCTACCTTATTAATTACACAACCTAGCAATTACACTGGCTTCCCATATGCGTCCTTTTTATATCTTTTGCATGTCAACTGAAGAATGAGAATGTAGCATTTGTGAAATCACTAAATGTTTTCTAGGTAAGACGTGGTAGAGTACTGACAAAACTGCTTGTCTTTTCCAGATGCGAGGGAGTAAGCTGCATAACCGGGTCAGGTATTTCTCGGCTTGGATCTTGTGGAGCAGTAACAATTTATTTTCCCGACCTGCTTCATGGAGTAGCTATTTTCCATTTCTAAAATTTGATTTTGAATAGCATCTTAAAATTTGATCCACCTATTGGTTGCATCTTTAAGACAAGGAAACTTACAATTTCATATCTGATTACTTTCATTTATTCTATGAGGAATCTCTGCAGATTTGCCTATTTTTCTTCTGGTTGTCTGTCACCAAGACATCAGCAATATGCACTTCCCTGATTAAAGTCTCTGCTCATGTGCTGCTCTCTTGTCAAACTTTCGTTTCCCTAATGTTAGCTGCTCTGTGATACAGTGCCCTTCCACCACCTCTTCAGGCTGGTTCATTTTCACGTGGTGTTGTGACTATGCGGTGTGATCTGTCAACCAGTAGTTCTGCTCATATTTCACTTCTAGTTTCAGGCAGTGCTCAAACATGTTTTGATGATCTGGTAATTTTAGTAAAATGTTCATGTATAAGCTAATGACTTTAATCTCCCTCTGACGACCGATTGGGTAATGTATATTTCCCTGTTAATTTTCAGTTATTAGAGAATCACATAAAAAGTGAAGTCATTGAAAATAGTACATTGGTTCATGTACTGTCAAATGATGAGGAAAATAGACCACCTATATCTGCGCCTCGGAGATCAATGTCTGTGGCTTGTGGAGCAGAAGTATTTGAAGTTTGCATGAAGGTTCCGATGTGGGCTTCACAGGTCCTTTATTTTCACCGCTCTTGTTTCTCTTTTTTGTTCCCTCGAATTATTTTGAGAGATACCCCGAAAGAAGGAAGAGGTGAATCCAATCAATTTGGCTCCAGCTTTTCTTCGAACGTAATGGCTGATTTAATCAGTATATGTGCATCCTTTAAAGAAAAAATCAGGTTTATGTGCTTGTACTAGGTCTAGCAACTCTCCTCTTCATATTTTGTACTTGCAAAGTTTGCCTTTTGATTAGTATGTTGGTGGATGGGTCTAAACATTTGATAGTGGGTATCCAGGCTTTCTTTTAATGTAATGGTTGATCTTGTCATTGCTGTTGTTCTTTTAAGTTCCCTGGCCACCTTTTCATATTTGTTCCATCAAAGGATTGTGTGCTGAACCCAGGATCACTATTAGTTAATCATATTTTCATTAGTTCAGGAAAAAAAAGTTTATTCATGTTTTCATAGTTGATGGTCTTTACCACATGCTTTAGGTTTTAGTTAGTCCTTTATAATTTTGTTCTTCATGTTCCATTATTTTCAGGTTTTGAGACAATTGGCTCCTGATGTTTCATATCGTAGTTTAGTTGCACTTGGCATTGCTAGCATTCAGGGACTAGCTGTAGCTTCTTTTGAAAAAGATGATGCTCAGCGACTTCTTTTCTTCTGCACAAAGCAAGTTAAGGATGGGTCTTTTGGCAATTTTAAGATTGGCAATCCTCCAGCATGGTTAAGACCGCCGGCTCCTAGTAGAAAGAGATCTAATTTATATCAGGGAACAAGTTATATTTGCCAAAATGGGTTAACACCTGGAAATCATGTAGTTGTGAAAGAAGAGACGGAACGTCGATTAGGGAATGGTGTTGCAACACCTCTGATGACTGCTAGACAAAAACTCAAAGTTGCTGCTATGAGGCCCATTCCTCATGTTCGTCACCAGAAAATGCTACCGTTTTCACGAATTTCAGAGCTGGAGAGCCTTGATGGGAACCAGGTGAAAACTAATCTACCCGTCATTCCTTCTTCAACTAAGGGTAGCAATGTTGGAGTACCTCCTGTTACCCATCGGAAATCAGCATCAAGCTCACATCAGGCTAAGCAAATTATATCCTTGAATCCTCTTCCACTGAAGAAACATGGCTGTGGGCGCAGCCCAATACATGTGTGTTCTGAGGTAAGATAAATTTGCCTTTCATATATAATTCTCTCTCTCTCTCTCTCTCTCTCTCTCTGTCAAAGTGTGTTTTCATTCATAAACATGGACAGAAGACTACACAAGGGGTATACCAAAAGGTAAAGAATCTACAACAAGATATGATTCTCTGCAAACTTGACCCAATCATCTATACTACATGGGACCTTTCATGTGCACCAAAAGAAGAAAATAAACGTAATGGAGACTACTACTCAACTGAGAGAAACCTGATTCAACTCCTTCACACACTCCTATTTCTCTCTCAACCACATTAATCAAGAGAGACCATGTTTCAAGCCCTACATCTTCTCCTGCTCATCTGGCTGAACATCAACTCTTCCACATTTTTTTTGGCATTGCCATGGAGTACCAGACCACCTAAACTTATCCCACCATAGACTCATGGTAAACCCACAAGTTGAAGATGATGGTTCACGTCCTCGCTGGCCTCCTTGCACATGTAACATCAGCTGATGGAGATAACCTTCTGCTTTCTAAGATCCTTTCATGTATATATTTTCATGCATGACTTTGCTTGAGGAATTTGATTACTGCAGTGGATGATGTCAATTATCTGCTCTTTACCTCTTTAACTTGAATTATTGTACGTAGACAGAACGCTACAACAACAACAACAAACATACCTGGTGAAATCCCACAAATGGGGTCTGGGGAGGGTAGAATTTACGCAGACCTTACCACTGCCTCGTAGAGGTAGAGAGGTTGTTTCTTGGGAACCCTCGTCTCAAAAACCCATAAGCAGAATAAACTAGATATGGGAAAAGGAAAGTAAAAGAAAGAGAACAAAAAGGACGACTAATAAGGAAAAACATATGATATTATGTAAAAATACGATAAAATTAACATATCAAGGTGAAAAGTGACAACACAAGATATACAAGCAATGTAAATACGCTAAGAGAAGACCAATATAGGACTAATAATAACAACATACGATGTGAAGACATCACTACTCCTACTAACCTATTATATCACAAAGTCAATTAACGACCTACCCCTACTAACTTATTAGCCCTTTACTCTAGTACTCAACCTTCACTTTTTCCTATCTAAGGTCATGTCCTCGGTGAGATGAAGTTTTGCCATATCTTGTCTAATCACCTCCCCCCAATACTTCTTCGGTCTACCTCTACCCCTACGCGTCTCTCCTAAATTCAACCTTTCGCTCCTCCTAACAGGAGCCTCAATAAATTATTATACAGAACACTGTATAATAATAATTAATTTCAGAACAATAAAGCTTATTTTACATGCTCTAAGAAAAATAGGTGTTGGGGATTTCAGACATTGGATTTGCGAAGCTTGTCATCATTCAATGGTAATTTGCAATATTCTTTCTAGGATATGTGATAATTGTGATGTATAGGGGCCTTACAGGATATTTTGTTCAGAAGGATTGCCTTTTTTGAACTTCGTGTAGTTCTTTTAGATGTGAATGTGTCGGCACAAACTTAATGGAATCAATTTATTTAGTTTGCATTACCTGATAGGAGGTTTTCTTTTGAACCAGGTGCTTTCAGAATACATTTTACTCCTCGAATGCCTCTTCTCACTTGACTCTACTGGTTGGTTTATAACATGGAGACTGTAATCATTTTTTCCCTCTTTTCTGCCAACCTATTTACAGGAGGAATTTCTGAAAGATGTAATGCAGTTTTTAATTCTTCGTGGACATACTCGTCTCATTCCTCAAGGTGGCATTGCTGAGTTTCCGGATGCTATTCTCAATGCCAAACGCCTTGACCTCTTTAACTTGTATAGGGAGGTCAGCTTTCTTGTCTTTGTGCTTATTAAGGACATTGCAGAAATCTGCAAAGGGTTTTAGAGCAATATTTTTTATATTCCCTTGCAGAAAAAATGACAAGATTATCTAACTTTGTTCTAATTTGTATATTATATGTTCGTCAGGTAGTTTCAAGGGGTGGGTTTCATGTTGGCAATGGCATCAATTGGAAAGGGCAAGTTTTTTCAAAGATGCGAAATCACACAGTAACCAATAGGATGACTGTAAGGCCTCTACTCAGCCTATTCCTATTCCAAAAACAATTTTTCGACTAAGCATGTTTCTCTCTCTGAACCTGGTTGAAAGAACTGCATGTTTGTTTATGTTTAAAAGTTTTTGCGGATGCTTATACTTGCCGCGTGAGAACAGTTACATGAGGATTTTTACTTCTGATTTTTCTGTCCCCTTTTTATGTATACTTGCAGAAACTTGAACAGCTCTTTTAACAAAATAGTTTCTTGAACCAGGGTGTCGGGAATACACTTAAAAGACATTATGAAACTTACCTTTTGGAGTATGAATTGGCTCATGATGATGTGGATGGAGAGTGCTGCTTGTTATGTCACAGGTCTATTCTCGTTTGTTTTATCATAAATGCTGCTAGTTATCAAAGGTGTAATAAAGGTTGCCTAACATGATTTTTCCTTATGTCCTCCAGTAGTGCTGCTGGAGATTGGGTTAACTGTGGGATTTGTGGTGAGTGGGCACATTTTGGCTGTGATAGACGACCAGGTCTTGGCGCCTTCAAGGTACGTCTTTGATTCTTTGATCTCCATAACCAACCTCTTTCATCTCTTAGTATTCTACGAGGAGTTATTGGTGTGAAGTATGGGACTGTTTCTTGTTGCAGGACTATGCAAAGACAGATGGACTGGAATACATATGTCCGCAATGCAGTGTTACAAATTTTAAAAAGAAGGTGCCGAGAAGTACAAACGGATATTCCTGAACCCAACCCTGATGGCTTCAGCAGCACCAATCCCAATTGATCATATACATGTTTCTCTTATAACATCAACTGTGTTTTTGCAGAGAAATTAGTTTAGTTAAAGCTTGTATTACTTAGGGCATTAGCTGCTTGTGTTCTGGAAAAACAGAGAAAGACACAGACGCGTATATTGAACAGAAGTAAAAAGGCAAAAGAAGTTTGGAAGGTGCCAGGCGGCAACTGGGAGTGCTGCTACTCTTACTAGGAGGAAGAATTGTAGAGATAGGGGAAGAGGCTAATGGCAAGGCTTTGTAATATATAATCCTCTCTGAGGATAATGGCATTTTGTAGCTTGGTTGGTGGAATTCATTATTTTGCTAAAATTTCACATATCTATTTCTCTGCTTTCTTTTTTTCCACCTTGCACTTTCTTTTTTACTCTATTTTGCTAGTGTGCGAGTCAGAGAATTTTAATAGCTTAGTTGGTTTGGTCTTCTAAAATTGTACCAACAAGGTATGTGTTTGATTCACTACTTTGTAACTTTAAAAGGAAGTTGAAGAAATTAGTAGAAACTTGCTGAAAACTCGCTGTTAATATTTTTTTTTCTAGAGTTAAATTTTGAAAATCATGTTTGCCTATAAAATTTTGAAGTTAAACTTGGAAATATTAAAAATATGAAAAATTGTTCTCATTTCAAATTATTGAGAAAATTTTAAAAGCATAAGTTCAATTTTTATTTTTTTTCCTTTCAAATTTTACAATTTTGTTCTATTGTATTTGATATCAATTTTATCTCATGTATTTCATATCAATTTTATCGTTGTATATTTAGATAGTAGAGCTCACCAAATAGATTTCCCTATATATGTTTCTTTGTCGTATTGTATTTGTGCATTCGATCCATGTATTTAGTATAAAAAATGTACTAATATATTTATTAGTGTATTCGTGCATAAAGAGACAGCACAAGGAAAGAGAAAGAAGAAGAGAGTAAGGGTGAGAGAGGGAAAGAAAAAGGAGAAAAGAAATGCGTGATTATATGACTATTATATTTCTTTAGGAGCAAGTAATAAGACAATTTTTAAAACCCACTCTTAGACGTTTTTCTTGTTGTGTAACTTGGTTCAACAACAACAATAACATACTCGGTGAAATTTTACAAGTGAGATTTGGGAAAGGTAGATTGTACGAAAATCTTAGCTCATAGAAGTAGAGAGGCTATTTTCTAAAATTCTCAGCTCAAAATCCATAAGTAGAAAGGACTAGATATGACAAAATAAAATGTAAAGGGAGGAAAAGAGAAGGAATAACAGGTGTGACTAATCAATGAATAACACATGATAGTATGTAAAGATGATACGACCAACACCTAGACGCCAAATCATGAAAAGAAAAGGAACGATAATAAAGGTACTACTACTACTACTAGTAATAGTAATAATAATATAAATACTACTATTAATACTAAGTAGAAGACGTAGGAAAAGCAAGGAAAGAAGACGAAGGAAAAGAAGAGAAAGAGGAAAAAGAATATAACATATTATATTTAATTTAAATTGTTAGTAGCTTGAAAGGTAATAGTTCTGTTACAAGTTTTTAAATGTATATCATTAACTTTTTTAATAGATCTTTTAAATTCTTCCACATTTTTGTAGATGTTCTTATATAGGTTTTTTCAAAATCATAATTATTTTCACATTCAAAAGTTAAATTAAAATCTCCTATCATAATCCATTTTGTATCTTTATGCTCTTTTGTATTTCCTATAGTTAACTCATATCGAGGATTCTCATGAACTCCATAAAATGTGAATGGGATTTTATTATCATTTATCAGAATAAAATCTCCAATTATGTTATAATTTTCGACGAGCTCCACTCATGATAGCCTAACTTTCACATCGACGATAAATTTTCAAAAATCCTCCAAGTTTCTAACCAAGAAATACAGTTCAACACTTTGATATAATAAATATTAATTTGTTAAATAAATAATAACTCTATAATATAATATTTTTTATGATTATGATAAGATTAATATAATAAATATTAGAT
>JAOTQJ010000011.1:17498585-17522881 GCA_025642045.1 Solanum sejunctum | reverse complement strand
TTACTCCCCCAACACATAAACAAAAAATATAAGGTTCAACATGCTTAACTATGGGTTAAAAATTCACTTGCCTTAGCTAAAAAATGCGATCACTCTAATGCGGAGTTTTTTCCTTTTGATTATACTCCTAAGCACCACAATCTAGTCGAATAATGATTCACAATCAAATTTCAAAGTTAAAGACATCAAATCATGAAATTTGGAGAAAACGATAAAACGATTCAAAGATTCCATATTAAAAAATGAGGTTAAAATCTAGAAATTTTTGTATGAAAATGTTCTTTTAAGGTTTTAGAAAACTAATGGTAAAAATCGTTTAAAAACGGAGTTGAAATGAGTCCACAACCATCACTTTGTCGAAAATTTAAGTTCATGAAAAAACTCACTTTTTCCAATTAAGAACACTAAATTCGATGTTAAAATCAAGAAATAATCAATAGATAACGAGGATGTAAATTAAAAATAGCTTATTCAATGAAATTCTCATAAAAAATCACTTGAGAATTACCTAAATCCAAAATTCAAAAATGAAGAAAATGACTTAAACCCTAACATCTAAAATTACTTACTGTTTCAGGGGATTTATTCTTCGCGATCGCAGAGTACAAAAGGTTTAACGCAAAGGATTGCCGCGAATGCGCGTGGAGAGTTACTTGGTTTACCTTCCACGAATATGGGCGCTTCTCCATGAATGTAGAGGTAATATGAGTGGCTTCACGCAAATGCGGACAAGGTGCCGTGAACGCGAAGAAGGATGGGTGCATTAGATATCATTAATTTCCAAAACAAGCAAATTTATGGAATGGACTCTTGAAATTCATTACTTTACTCATGAGAGTGAAAAAATGCTCATCATTAAAATCTTACATACCTGAAAGAAAAATACTGACTTGAAAGCTTGAAATGAGGCTTGAAGATGAAGAACCTTGGTTTCTTCTTTAGGAGAACTTGGAATGTGTGAATTTGGTTTTCTGAGGCCTGAGCATGATTAGAGAGGTTATTAGGCTACAAATTAGACTTGGAAAAGTTAATTAAGGATAAAAGGTCAAAAAATACTCCTCTAAAACACAAGAAAATCATAAAAACTTTTAATGAGTTCTGTTAGCCAAATTGACGATCTAGAGCTCCCATGGACTCATTCAACGTGTTGCCTAATGGAATCTTTAGATCACCCAAAATCATAGCTTCTGAAGGTTTTCGGGTCCATTTGATGAGTCGCTAAATTAACTCTCAGTCGCCTAATTTCCAGTCTGAATATGCTTTAGTAAAATGATCATAATTTTTTACTCTAAATTCAAAATGAGGCAAACTTATTGGCGTTGGAAAGAGAACTCAAAGATCTTTAGTTTGATAGGACATGTGTCACCTAACTCTTTATATGCTGAGAGATATATCCATTTGAACTTGACCCTTATATAAACTTAGGGGAAACTTAGCCGATTGTAATGCTTTGAATTTGGCTTGGGGTTTGGCACTCTGTAAGACCCGAAACCACATTTGGTACACCTAAAATACTTAGGAAAGGACATTAACATATATGCACATCCTAGAAATCATCGAGATCAAGCTCATACTCATATGGAGGATGGTTTGAATCTTTGCATAGAAGTTGCGAGGCATTACATTATGGAAGAAGCTTAAGAGTTGTTAAATATTTGTAATAACAGGGACATAATTAATAACAGATTTCAAAGTGCATACTATTACAAGGAAGAGGGTGAAATAATTCTCAATGAAACTAGCAAATGTTAGTTGTAACAAGGAGATAGTCTATTTCACCTATATAAATATTGAGGAGGTGTTGCTTCAAACAAACATCTAAAGTGTTGGTCTTGTTAATATTCATGAATTTGAATTAACACACTGCCATAAATCTGCTAAACCTTAATATTGGATCATTTCAATAATCGTGATGCTTTTGATTTGACAAAAGAAGTTATGATTCAAATCTTAGGATACCAACGTTTTCATCAAACTTTGACATATTTACATTAACGAAAAGTTCAAATCTGGATAATTTACTTTTCAATGTGTTTGATATTACGAGATATATTACAAACCATAGAGGGTTGTCAAGGGGGTTGTAATATAGTGGAGTTCCCACATTGGTGGTAAAAGGCCACTTGTGGGCCTTTTTAAGATTTAGCCCATTATTTAATAAAGTCTACTTTTACATATGAAAAATTACCAAAATATACAATTTATATTTACATAATTTTGTATAATCTTATTTTTTTTAAAATTATAAAAATTTCTTAAATGATCAAAAATTACAACACCTATTGATACACATTACAATTCTTATTTCTCATTATCATAGTTAAAATCCCTTAATGCTCTTACATTTACGACATGTATCACTGGTTTCTTTGTTTATATCAACAAGAAGAGAGTTTTGATAATTTTTTAAAAAAATTGATATTAATTGAAATTAGCTTCAAAAAGTATGAGAGTTGTGTAAGTTATACTTTAATTATATATATTAATCACTTGGACTTGCACTTGGGGATTGGGCACAGGTTGGGTTGGATCTTTAATTAAGTTAAAGATTTTATTTAGATAATTTATCTATTTAAAATTAAATTTAATTAAATAAAAAATTGTGTCTATTCAGAAAGAGATCGACTTTTCTTAAAATGTCTTTGTATATGGCACTTCCTAAAGTAGCGTATTCAATGTATCCTGATAGAGCATTGCTTGTAAATTCTCAAGTCTATATACAAATAATAACTCTTGAAAGATAGTAATCTCTCACTCATCAAAATTTTAAATTTTTTTATAAATATAAATGAATATATTTATTTTGTATTATTTTTTAAAAAATATATATTCACATAAATCTTGGATACGGCCCGTTGATAATATGTGAAGAAAGAAGCAAGGATAAGGTTGTAAATTTAGGATAAGAATAAGCATGCGTTTTTCTTGTTTGTTTTGTCTGATAAGTAAGTGATAAAAGTGATGATAAGCCATGTGGTTTTTACATTTTTGTTTTGTCGTGAATCGAGGTCAGTGGTCCACACACAAACACTTCCTCGGACTTTGTTCCGACAATTATTGCGTAAACATATGTCATTACGGCACGTGCTAATCCTTGTCAGTTTGAAGCATCTGTTCACCTGGTGTTGAGAGAGCTGATTCTTGTTTTGCCGTGCTTATTTCATTTTTGAAAATGACTCCCATTCAAGGAGATGCTCTGCAAAGGTAGAGATTAAAAAGTAATAAAATAATAAGATAATTTTAATAAAGTATTATTTGAATATTATATCTTAAAAATATAATGAGAAAATAATTATAATTAATAATAAGAGTAAATTAGGAATTAAGTATAAAATTATCTCTTCATTTTCATAAAGTGAACAAGTATTGTTGGATATCTCAAAATAGTATAGGGGTCAAGTAAAGATGGACAGAGAGAGGATAAATGTGATACTGAGCAAAAAATATCTTTTTATGCTCTGAAATTTTAAAAAATATTTTTAGATGGCGATAAATATGAAGATTAATAAAGAGTATTAATATTTTTTTTATTAACATTAGTTAATTGTTATTTGATCAAGTGTCGTTATATACTTCAAGGATAAAAAGTATATTTAGCGATAATTAAACTATTATGATTAATTATTTATAGCTAAAAATTATTTTTGGTGTAATATTATTGGTATTGAGATACAACTAGTAATTCATTTTTGTGGAGAAAAATCCTATAATCCATTGCTACTATTAAAAAATGTAATTCTTTAATTGAAATTTCTCATTAAAAAGCAATCAGAGATTATTTTTGTAGATATTCCATTTAATTAGTAAAAAAAAATGATAGTGTTTATACACAATAAAATTAAAAAGTTTCTACAAAACTATTTTTCATCGTATAATTTTCTAGTGCAACAGTTCAATAAAAATAAAATTAAAAAAATTATATTTATAACATAAGTTTTACATAATAGTCTGTGTCAAACACAATTTTATGATATAGATCAGTTTGAATTTTTTTACTCAAAAAGTAGATTAAAAAATACTTGCAATTTTATCAATAATTTTTCATAATTTTTGTCTTAAATAAAATTGCAATCTGCCAATCTTGTTTACACATGACAGAAAAAAGAAAAAAGTATCATATCAGATTCTCCATGTCAGACACAGCCTACACCCCTTGTGAACAACTCATGTCACACCCAAATATTATCTACTCTTTTTAAAATATATATATAATATGAGGTCATTATATTTATTTATTTATTTATTTATTTTAATGTGTGTGTGTGTGTGAATGAATAAGAAATAGTAGCAAGTAAGTTATTAGCATGTTTGAAATTTTTTTATAAGTATGCAATATTTTATTACAATCAAAATCATTTAGTCTGAATGAGTTTGCATGATCAAATTATTTATTCTATTGAATGAGTTTTTGTATAATTTAATTTTTTTCCAAAAAAGAATATAGCATATTCGAATTTATTTTTCTTGTGGGACCCAGGGACAAAAGTTTATCTCTAAATTTTCTTAAAGGTTAAGAAAAATGTGATTCAGGAAACTCAAAATCAGGTATCTAACGTGAGCTTTTTGGTGTGCCTTTTGGTGTGACAATATTATATTCTCTTATCCCCATGGATTGGGATGATTGAAATTGTCTTTAGTGTTGTGTCATTTTTAAATAAATTATTGGAATATTAAAAAAATAAATAATTATTATAAAAATAATAATTATAATTAAAATAGCAAGACAAAAGATCATAAGAATAGCACACTAATTAAATGAAAAAATTCATTATAAGAATAGGTGTAACTAGAAGATGGGATAATCGATGATAAGAATAATCATAATCATAATCATAATCAAATGAGACTATCAGTTATAAGAATAATCATAATTAAATAATGTGATATTTGATCATAATAATAATAATAATTAAATTAGAGTCATAGTTTTATATAGTCGTAGTTAAATGATGAGACATTTAATTATACGAATAGTTGTATTTAAACAAGATCGTCAGTTATAAGAATAATCATGATTAAATAACGAGATAATTAATTATGAGAATAATCATAATAAAATTAGACAGCGAATTGTAAAAACAATCATAATTAAAAGAGACAGTCGAATATAAAAGTATCTGTAATTACGTGAGAAAATTTATTATAAGAATAATTGTACTTAAATAAAATAATCGAATATAAGATCAATCTTAATGAAATTATGAGAAAATTGTTTATATATATAATTATAATAAAATAAGACCGTCAATTATAAAATTAAACGTAATAGAATGATACGCCTATTCATTATAAATATAATCATAATTAAATGAGATAGTCGGTCACAAATATAACCTTATAAAACTAACTAAATGAGACAATTAATTATAAAAATAGTCATAGTTTAATTAATCTAGATAGTCTATTATAAGATTAATCATAATTAACTAAGACAGCGGACAATGTTAAGCTTTATCAAAAAGTCTTCTAGTGTTGAACTTTTCTAAACTATAGATTAAAATAATAGAGATAATAAAATATGTAATTGAATGAAACATTTGATGATATTGTATATGTTTATGACAACTTTTCAGTATATTTAAATGGGGAAAAGGGAAGTCATACAATTAATATAATTTAGAACTTTTAGTTGAACTACTTGAAAATCAAGTTAGATAAGTATATTTATAATAATATATTTAGTGTTACTTTAGGAGCAAGATATTTAACGAGGATGTTGATTCTATTTCTATATTAGATAAAAAATAATTTTTAATAAATTATCTTCGTATTATTTTACGTAAGAAAAATTCACTTAATTCATAACTCATTCGTGAACTGACATAATTATTAAAGTAATATTAGGTTTAAAAAATAATCTTACCATCATATTATTATATACAACATATTGATAATTTTGACACCGATGAATTTGCACTATAAATAATTCCCGCGTAAAATTTTACTAACGACCTAAGTAACTTTTTAATATAATTATGAGAGCATTAAAATAGAATAAAAGTCCATCGTATCATGATATGTAAAAGTAAGTCATTCGATTGATAAAATAATTCAACTCGTGATTTACTTCTATACTTCTATACTCAAAATATGTAGATTAAAAAAATAATTAAAATATTATAAACCTGAGAAAATGAATATTTTGCAAAGACAATAATTTGTAAATACACTTTAAAAGAATATTTTATTTTTCTCAACATGTGAAAAAAAAAATTAAATTCAAATTTAAGGACACCTAGGTGATGATTGTATTATTTATTATAAGTGATTTTGAAAAGTTCCTTTGTGTACGCTGAGCTGTACAAAATTTCATAACTCTTTTTATTTATTTATTTTTATATATATATGTCTGTTTATTTTGTGAACAGGGTTGCCGGAGCTGTTCCATTTCCGATCTGTTAAGCTCTTCTCCGGTGGAGAAGCCACCGTTGCACCGGTTAATCTCTTCTTCAATTCTTTATCGTTTCTATCTTCTTTCTTCATTTTTGTTTTTTTTTGTTTCATTCAATTTTTGAACTTGTAATTTTGATTCTAAAGTTTGTTAATTTTGATTCTAAAGTTTGTTAATTTTGTTATGTATGGAATAGCTGTAGCATTTTGATTTTGTGAGAGTGAGTTGCTGCGATTTTTAATTTCTTCATTTGTTTTTTTCAGTTCTATGAGCAACTGAGAGATTGTTTCTTTGGATTGGGAACATGGAGTCGGAGAGCAATCAACGGCATGTAATCAATTTACAGCCAAAAGTGAATGATTTTTATATGCACAAGTTTCGTCTCTACGAGACTCGCTCGGTAAAATTCTTTTTATCTGCTGTCATTATATTTCTACATGTTGTTTAGAGACGGAAATTCAAAATGTTGTGTACTTTGAAATGTGTTTGATAATTTTTTTTATTGTGTTTGACTGTCTGAGCTTATGGGTTTTTGAGACGCGTTCACAGAAAATAATCTTGCTATCTCTGTAAGGCAGTGGTAAGGTCTGTATACATTCTACCCTCCCAAACCCCACTTGTCGAATCCCACTGGCTATGTTGTTGTGGTGTTTGAGTGTCTGAAATTTTAATTTAAACTGATTATCGTTGGATTTACCTATAAAAGTTAGTCAATTGACTCTGCTAGACAAATGAAAATGGGAAGGAGAGAGTGATTGTTTTTGTTGAACGTAGACTTGTACCGTTCAATCTTTGTATGTTTGTTTACGTCTCTTTGTTTTAGATTGCTGGAGTATGGTTTCAGATGTATAACCATTACTTTTTCAATCTTGAGAGATATATTGATTTCACTTTCTGGATCAACTTAGGTTTTATTGGCTCCTTAGTTGTATTCAAGCTCGTGTTTGCGTCTAGCTTGCTAGGTGCATTTAACATGCACAAGTTTCATATGTTTGTTTACATCTCCTCGTTTTAGATTGCTGGAGTATGGTTTCGGTGTATAACCATTACTTTTTCAATCTCCATAGATATATTGATTTCACTTTTTGGATCAACTTAGGTTTTATTGGCCTTAGTTGCATTCAAACTCGTGTTTGCATCTAGCTTGCTAGATGCATTTAACCTGCACAAGCTTCATGCCTTTTTCCCCCTAGTTTCTCGTTCCTACATTGATGAATGTATCATAACTGAGTAATAAATGCTACTGAGTACGGATTTAGGTATCATTTCACATGCTTTTTTACCCGTACAGTGTTCAGCATTTCTACTCTCTGAGATTCTAAGACTAGTGTTTGAAATATATGTCGTTTTAGTTATTTTTCCTATTTTGGTAGGTTCTGCTTCTTTCTTATGCTGAACTTACTGACCCGGCCTAAATATGTCATTAGGCGCCGTTTTATAGTCATTTGTTATGCCTTGTCGTTATACTCAATTCTCGATTAAATTTAACTTAATTTTTATATGGGACAGAACTTCTACTTGATTGGATGGGATAAGAGTAAAACATTTTGGAAAGTATTAAAGATTGACAGATTGGAATCTTCAGAGCTGATCATTTATGAAGATCCTACCACATATTCAGAATCCGAATGCTTAGACCTCCGAAAAAGAATACATGCAGGAAACAAGTCTACCGGAGGGCTTAAATTTGTTTCTCGCTGCTATGGAATTATCGGTATATTATACTTTTGAAGTGTCACTTTCTTTGTAGATATGTGAATACAAGTAATGTTTCTTTTCTGTTTTAGGTTTTATAAAGTTTTTGGGGCCTTATTACTTATTGGTTATCACGGAAAGAAGAAAGATTGGAAAGATATGTGGTCATGCTGTCTATGCTATTACTAAGAGCGAGATGTTCCCAGTTCCCAATTCTACGGTGCTCTCCAATATGGCCTATTCTAAGGATGAGAACAGGTGTTTCGTCGCTTCTGCATGTCAATGTATATTGTCCATAGTACTTCTAGGAAGGCATTATAATGGAGCAAAAACACTTATATTTTTGTTTTAATATTCTTTTATTTGGATGACGAGTATTGAATTTTGAATTCTGGAAGTCTTCCTATGTTGTTGGAGGTAATTGCTTTACTATTTTAGCAATATAGCTTGTAATGTATTCACTGTCCGATGGATTTCATGTTGGCCGATTCACTCAGATGCTCACGTGATGAGTATACTGGGAATGTTTATAGTTGAGCCTTTTATAGCTAAGTCATTCATAGAGCTTAGTGCCAGTTCATTTCCGGCAAATATACAGGGGCAAATTACAGTGGTGTTCTGATGTTATTTTTTACATGTTGCATGAGACAAGGTATCTTCAGGATTCCAGCCACACAAATATTGAATTTTTTATATCAAAAAATTTTCCTCTACCCTCTATTTATTTGTTGCATCGAAGTGATATTTACTTACTTTTTTGTTCTTTTGTTTCCTTTTTTGCTTCTTTTCTTCTTTGGATGAAAATAGATACATGAAGCTTTTGCGCAAGATGGATCTCACAAAGGACTACTTCTTCAGCTATTCCTATCATATAATGCTTAGTTTTCAAAAGAATCTGAGCAACTTAAAGACCGAACTCGGTCTTTATAAGACAATGTTTGTGTGGAATGAGTTCTTAACTCGAGGAATTCACAATCAACTCCAAAATACTCTATGGACTGTCGCATTAGTCTATGGGTTTTTCAAACAGGTATTTTCTGTCTGTAATTGTTCTTTTAAATTTGTACATATAATTGCGAAATCTAAATCTTGGGTTTTAATATGATACCACATTTGGATGTCAACAATTTGTGATTTTATCTTAGAATATATCTTTGCGATCATTTATGTTTGCTTTACTTATTTAATGGCACCATAAGTAGGATCATACTTTTAATCGTTTATGATTTTCTTGCGTTTTGTGGAACAGGCTACACTTACTATTTCTGCCCAAGACTTCATCTTAACCCTAATTGCCAGACGTTCTCGTCATTATGCTGGTACCAGGTTCGTATAGAATCACATGTCATCCTTATTTGCTATTTTAATTCTTCGCAAGTGGCCTTTAACTAGGTAACACCAAATTATGAAGATAATTCTCTTATCTCTTAGGTGTTTTAAATTACTTTTCATGTGAATTCTTAATGCGAGTATATTTAAAGTGCTTAACCAAATTTTTGTTCCTTCTATTTAACGCAGATATTTAAAGAGAGGAGTAAATGAAAAGGGTCATGTAGCAAATGATGTTGAGACAGAACAAATCATCTTTGAAGATGTACCTGAAGGGTGCCCTTTTGGAGTAACTGCCGTTGTACAGAACCGTGGTTCAATACCTCTATTCTGGTCTCAAGAAACTTCACGCTTGAATGTCAAACCTGACATCATATGTAAGACTAAAATACACTTAAGATTTTTTCGATTATCCATTTTCTCAGGTTCTATTGACTCTCTTACCCTTTAGTGTCGAGGAAGGACTTTAAGTTTGAAGCCACCAAACTTCACTTTGAAGATCTTGTTCAAAGATATGGAAATCCAATTATCATATTAAACTTGATCAAGGTAACATTTTTCTGGATTTAGTATATTATTCTTTACTTTTTCAGTATGAGCAGTATTATGACCTTTCCGGATACTTCCCTCTTGCGTTATTTTTTTATTTTTGTGTAAAACAGACTCATGAGAAGAGGCCCAGAGAAATGATTCTTCGTGCAGAATTCGGTAATGCTATTGAGTTCATAAATAAAGATCTTCCCGAGGATGACCGCTTGAGATATCTTCACTGGGATATAAACAAACGGCCGAGAATGTATGTTTTTGCTGTCTCTCCTTTTCATTTTTCCTTTATAGCTTTAAACCTTTTTTTTTTAAAACCTATCTTACTGATTTACGGGTTTGATGACAATCTGGCATCTCTCTTCCAGCAAAGCTACAAAGGCGTTGGTACGTCTAGGCGATGTGGCTTTTAATGCTTTGGAGTTGACTGGCTTTTTACACTGCCAGCTTATCCCTACTTCAAGAACTGAGGAGTTGCTAAAGTTGTCACCCATCAGGTAAGTTCCCAATCAAAATTATTCGTTTGAAGATATTAGTTGGTTAGGTTGTGAGAGTTGATTGTCCTCACATCGTCATTTTACTTGGGAGAATCTTGCAGAACTGTTTGTGCTGTTGCGCTTAAATGTTTGTTTGGCTGTTCTTAGCATTTTCGCATTCAACATGTGTTTGTTGAAGTGTGTTGGAGGCATAAGTTAGATTTAGCCTCAGTATGGCGCATCTAATTATATATAGTTTTGTTGCGATCTAGTGGATATTTTCTTTTGCTTCAATGCATAAAAGATGAATAGATTGGATCAATTCATGGAAAACACACATGCAAACACCGAGAGTGAGATACACCCCCTAACGCTAAAGCACATGAGTGTTTTTCATGGTTCAATTCGTGTTTGCTGCCCTCTCGAGAGCATCAAATCTCCTTTTTTTTTCCCTTGATGTTGATCTTATTTGATGCAGTTGTGGCAATAGAGAAGACCATGTTAAAAAGAACCTTTATGAACTGGATGCTGAAATAGAAAATGAGTGCAACGAACTGCATGGAGCTTACTATGTCAAAGTTTCATCAGTCCAAAAGGGAGTCTTAAGAACGAATTGTGTAGACTGTTTGGATCGCACAAATGTTGGCCAGTACGCGTATGGGCTGGTTGCTCTGTCCCATCAGCTGCATGCCTTAGGCTTTCTCGATGTGGACAATATCAACATTGATTCACATTCTCCTATAGCACAAGACCTAATGCAGATCTATGAGAAAATGGGAGACACTCTTGCACTACAATATGGTGGCTCTGCTGCACATAATAAGGTAATCTATCTTTTCTTATTTACGAGAAATTCTGCCATTTTCTTGTGCAAGCTTCTTCTAATGAAATCTATAGCAATGAGTTGGTTTTGTGCAAGGGTTTTTTTCAGTATATTGAATTTCTGATGCCATCCTTATAAAGTCTGCCATAGATGAATATGAACCATAATGATGAATATGAACCCATGCAGATATTTTCAGAAATGCGTGGCCAATGGAAAGCAACAACAAGGTCTCAAGAGATCATTCGAACGCTGCAACGCTACTACAGTAATGCGTACATGGACCCTGAGAAACAAGATGCTATTAATGTGTATGGGAATTATTTCCTTTACAATAAGTTCCGTCAGGTTGTTATTCCAAAAAGATAAGGGCAAATTAAAATATTACGAGTAATGCGGTGCCATTTTGCAGGTTCTTGGGCCATTTCCAGCCACAAGAGGGTGGTCCGTCTCTTTGGGAATTGAATCCAGACCAGCATTACGATATCAGGAAGCATGGACCAAATCTAGCTGCAGAAAGATCTAGGTATGAATGATCCATTACAAGGCAGACTCGCTTGTTTCTCTCTTCCAGATTGTTCTTTACTGCTTAAAAGTCATTCTGTAGAATCACTATTTGGTTGTAATATTATGTCGATTCATGAGATTCACTGTTTTATGCCTGTCTTCACTGTAAAGCCTGTCTTGTAGCAATCTAACTAATATGAAGGTTAAAGATGATTCTGATTTCCGTGTCCACCACGAAATTAAAAATTTGGAGAATGTACTTCTCAAAGCTGTCTTTCAAGTAATCTGGTCAACTATCCAAAACCGAAAGGAACTTTTTCTGTTTGGCAGACAATTGTATCAAAGCTGTTAGCAAAGCAGTTTGTTAATACGCAGGTCATATATTAAAAGGTCGCTATCAGAAGGAAATGTAAGTTGCAGAAGCAGTTCTCATGGTAAAGACACTGACATAGATCAGACTGAAGACACTTACGAGCCTTTGACTGAATGTGGCAAAGGTTGTAAGGGTATTTCGGAGTCTTCACCAGAAATCTCTACCTGTGACAGTGATATTCCGTTTACCAGGTAGCTTGGTTTAGACTTTATGTGCTTCATAAATTCATTTGAAGCAATAACATATTCAGCTGATTCATGATGTCCTCGGACATTTCTTCATCGAATGACTGCTGACTGCTACTTCCGAGGACCAATGCACTTGAAGGTTGAGTGATTTTGAATGCTTCATGCATTTTTGCATGTATCTTTTAACAAAAATTAATTCATGTCTCTTTAACCAATATTTTTAATGACAATATTCAAGAAAAATTCTGTTTGCTCAAAGATTTATGTTCTTATGAAGGTCTTAACCAGTGATATATGTTTCTGAAGTTTTCATTCTTCGTCTCTTACTCGGATTGATGTGATGCTATTTGGAAAAATATTCCTACTTCGATATAACTCATTGCTATTGCTGCTTGTTTTTCTTGTTATAGGTACAACCCCTCAATGTCAAGCAGACACCTTTTCCATGATATGCAGTTAGATCAGTGTCTTGGAAGTAGTAGCTTTAAAATTCATGAAGGTGCTTTGTTTGATTCCTCAAATTTTGTTGATGTTGATTGGATCTCTTCATCTGGAAATTCATGTGAAGAAGAAGCATATGGCAGGTAAAGTTCGTGTTTGATGACCAATTGCGTCCCACCTTAGTCATGCAAAACAAGATCTTAACAGCCTAAATGTTATATATAGTCCTTTTTTAGTTTAACCTTAAAACTTATTCTGCTTTTGCAGATCTTCAATCATAGGTTTTCCAACTCAGGGCTTGTCATCGGATAGTGTGATAAATGAGCTCACAGCTGAAACAAACGATTCAGCTCATGATTCCGAGACAAGCTTGAAGGTCAGTTCACTCAGAGCTTAGAATAAGCTTGATCGTACCTTGTTATTATCTTCTTTTTACATGTTCATATGCACACAACTAATTCCTTTTTTCTTTCTAAATCTTCTTATTTTAGGATAACGTTGTTGATGCTAAAGAAAGTAAGGAGATACACCGGGGATTCTCTGAGAAGTTTGATCGTTGGGTTAACAATGAAGATATGCATTTCCTTTGACGTTCAGTTCAGTTCAGATCTCTTTTGGAGCTATATAGTATTTTGGACAGTTACAATGGATCGATTGCATCACAAGGATGATGCGGATGGATACATACAGAAAATAAACAACAGGTCTAGGAGAAAGATTAGTAGCCTATACAAAGCTATATTGTGAGATTTTAAACTTTCCTGCACCATAGATTAAAGTATATTAGGAAGTGCAGGTGTAAATTGAAAAGGATTATGTTCTTTTCAGTTGCTTTTGGATCCTCTTGTCCCCAGATTAGCAGCTTCTGTAGCTCTCAGTTTCTGTAAATACTTTATCACCTTTAGAAATTGAAGCTGAATTGTTCATTTTGTCGCGTGTTATTTTCAGTGCCTATCTGATTCTGATGGTGGTAATTGTGAATCTGTGATTGTTTAGGCAATAGACGAGGGTTCTCAGGAAATAACCTCTCTACCTCCATGAGTTAGTGGTAAGGTCTACGTACATTCTATCCTTCTCAGACCTCACTTGTGGGATTCCACTGGGTATGTTGTTGTTGTTGCTTGATTTGTTTAGGCAATACGCGAGCTTCATGGAGGAGCATTATTGTAGATATATTTTGTGCGGTGTTGTATTATCTACAGGTGACAAATCAGAAACCTCTTTAGCTTTCCCGAGGTAAGAACAAGATCTGCATTTACATTATCCTTCCGTATTCTACTAAAGGGATCACATTAGTGCTTCACATCTTGAAATTCATAGATTATAGTTACCATCTGATCGTAGTGGTAATTGTATAGGCAATGTGCGAGCTTCTTGTAGGCGCATCATTCTGAAAATATTTCGTGTGTAGTGGTATCATATAAAGGTGATAATCAAAATCCTTTCTACCATTCCTAAGGTAAGTATAAGGTATGTGTATGCCTTATCTTCTCAGATCCTACTTGCAGGACAAGGATTGTAATTACCATTTGATCATAGTGATAAGATTCTATGATTATATAATACGCGAGTTCCTTGGAGGAGCATCATTCTGAATATATTTTTTAGATAGTGGTATCATAGATAGGTGATTATCGAAAACTTCTCTACCTTTCTTAAGATAAGAGTGAGATTTACATATACCTCACGCTCTTTACACTAGGGGTGGCAAATGAGTTGATTGAATTGAATTTGGATAGATTGAATATGGATTAAGTTAAAATGGATTGGATTACAATCCACCCATATAAAATATGGGTAAATATGAATTTAGTTAAATATGGATTAGGTAAAATAGTTCCAACCCATTTAAAATCCCTATATGTTTCCTTAGCCTTTTTCCAAGGATCTATCATCTTTGATTCTTTTATCTATCATCTTTGATTCTTTGTCAAAATAATTTCCAGTACTAATGAGCAAGAATGGTTAATGCATTCTTTTTAACTAAAACTTATGTCGGGATGACAACGGAGCGGGGCAGGGTGCGGGTACGGGATGAGTTTAGAGTTAAGCGAGATGGAGAGAATTTAGAATTATAAGGGTGCGGGGCGAATTGAAGTAGCTATTTTTAAAATTAATGTGGGGTGGGACGGGTTATGGTTTTAAAAAACTAAATAGAAATTCAAAAAAATTAAATTTTTGTAATTAGTAAAAATCAAATATATAAGCTTTTAATATTAAATATTGATTTTAATTTTTTTCTATAATTTAAACTAGACATGTATAGTAAATTGTTAGTTGTTAAAATGTTAATTAGAAAGTTTTAAGTAATAATTAAAAAATAATTATTAAAATATCAACTAAAAATAGTTAATTAGTTGTTGAGACGTTAATTAGCGAGAAAAAGACTAAATTCAATTAAAAAATAAAAAAAACTTTAAAATACAAGGCGGATTGAAAATGAAAAAATTCATCATGCGAAACAAGACGAGACGATTTAAAAAATTTGCAAATTGAGTTCAATCCGACCTACACCCCCTTGCCATCCCTCTTATGTAAGATGCTAAAGCAAATTAATGCAGTTCTAGAAGGATTTTACGAAAAAATGAAGGTAGCAAATCATAGTAAATCAGAAAGATATACAGCAAATGAAGTTAAAGATTCAACAGCTTTTAAATGAAATAACTAAATCTCATCAACTTAATCATTGCATTACTTATATGAAAACGTAATCATGTGTTTTAGTGCATGTCTAGAAAATAATCACACCACCTACGTATATAATTGAATATTTCAGAAGATTTCCGAAGTTTGGGTCTGTAGCGACTTAGAAATTTAGGATTTAGGCCTTTAGGAATTTTCAGAAGATTGATTTGTTTTGGATCTAAATGGGTACCTATATTTTATTTATTTTGTCCATATTTATCCATATTTTTGTTAGGAAAGTATGGACTAATACAAAATAAATATGACACAATAATATAAAAAATGGAAAAATAACGACACCAAATATTTAACGTGGTTCACCAAATACTTTTGAGCTACGTCTACAAATCAACACTTCTATTATATTTCTTCTACTATTACAAATAGTACGCACAAGTGTACAATTTCTTCTACTATTTCAAATAGTAGGCTTTCAGAGAAAAATGCCAAAAATAGTGGACACCTTATTTCTTTTAGGAAAAAATATTTTCTAAGCATACACTCTATTTTTCCCCACAGACTATTTTATTTTATAGTATATGGTATACCCCACAGAAGAAAAATATTTTTTTTTGTGGCTCACTGTATTTTCTCTCTCTTTTCTTGGTGTATTTTAAATGAGAGTCGAAGCCCTTTATTTATAAGGTGAAGAAAAATTTTTATCTCTTCTCTTGACCAATCAGAGAAGAAACAAAATACATTTTCTTTACAAAATGTTGCAGCCAACTCAATTGCAAATTTGAAAGCAAATTTGCTTCCTTTTTTTAAAATGCCTTTTTTGACTTGACAACCCATACCTTCACTTTGTTGAATGGGTGTGGGACCTATCAATCTCCCCCTCCAGACTCATTCACTGGAAGGAGGTACTTTCATCCTTTCAGAGAGAGCTTATGCCGACAAGTCCTTTGCATAAATCAATTTTGTCTTTTGTCACAACCTTGGTTAGTATATCTGCAGGGTCATTTGTAGAGATCTTTTCAACCTACACAGATTTGTTCTCTATCTTTTCTCGAATCCAGTGGTATCTCACATCTATGCGTTTTGTCCTTGCATGGTACATCGAGTTCTTGCTCAAGTCTATTGCACTTTGACTATCACAATATATGATATACTCCATCTACTGCAGCCCAAGCTCTTGAAGGAATTGTTTAAGCCATATAATCTCTTTGCTAGCTTCAGTAGCAGTAATATACTCAGCTTCAGATGTAGATAGTGCAATGCACTTTTGCAACTTTGATTGCCATGATATAACTCCCCCTGAAAAAGTAAACAAATATCCAGTTCGGTTATCAAGGTCATCAGCCATATCAATATCTGTATAGCCTTTTAAGATTGGACTAGAGCCTCCAAAACATAAGCATACGTTTGAGCTTCCTCTTAGATACCTAAGTATCTACTTCACAGCTTCCCAATGCTCTTTTCCAGGGTTATCAAAAAATCTGCTGATAACACTAACTGCATAAGCAATATCTGGTCTAACGCATACCATTGCATACATTAGACTTCCAACGATAGAGGAATATGGAATTTTGGCCATATTCTCTTTTTCCTCCTTTGTTGTTGGGCACATCTTCTTGCTCAACTTCACATGACTAGCAAGAGGTGTGCTAACAGGCTAGCATTTTTCATATTGAAGCACTCCAATACATGTTTAATGTACTTCTTTTGTGATAAATAAATCTTCCTTTCATATCTGAGATGAGTGATCCTCATGCCCAAAATTTATTTGGCATGACCCAAGTCTTTCATAGAAAAAGACTTACACAACTCATTCTTCAGCTCGTCAATTTTGAAAGTATCCTTGCCCACAATCAACATATCATCCACATATAGCAATAGGATGATAAAATTATTATCAGAAAATATTTGTACAAACACATAATGTTCTGAGGAAGTCTTTTTGTAGCCTTGCTCCCCCATAACATATTTAACTTTTTGTACCATTGTCTAGGAGCTTGCTTTAGGCCATATAGACTTTTTCTGATTTTTCACACAAAATTTTCTTTATCTTTTACTTTGAAGCCCTCAGATTGTTCCATATAAATCTCCTCTTCTAGGTCACCACGAAGAAAAGCCATTTTCACATCTATTTGTTCAATCTCCAAATTTAGACTAACAGTCAAACCAAGAACTGTACGAATGGAGAATATTTTCACGACAGGTGAAAATATTTCATCAAAGTCAATATACTTTCTTTGACCAAATCCCTTAACAACCAATCTAGCTTTGTATCTGGGCTTCTGAGTTTGTTTTTCAATTTAACTTTGAACACCCACTTATTTTTCAAAGCTTTCATGCCCTTACGTAATTTTACCAACTCATAAGTGTTGTTCTCATGTAAGAATTTCATCTCATCTTGCATGGGCTCTATCTATTGACCCCTGTGTTCATCTTCCATGGCCTCCTTATAACATTCAGGTTCTCCCTCATCGGTGAGTAGCATATACTCATTTAATGAATAACGAGACGGGGGAACACGTTGTCTTGTGGATCTCCTGAGAGGAACATTTGATTCATCCATAACTTCATGAGCTGGGGGATCATTAATAACACCATCATTGTTATTATCAATATCAACATATTGATCTTGAACATAATCCTGGGCATCGTCACAATCATTGAGACTGCCAACATCATGTACACTTTCATGAGGCACTTTATCAAACTGAACCACACCATCAGGACTAGAGGATTTCAGCTTCTCTACTTTCTCTATATCTTCAATTGTTTGATTCTCCATGAAGACGTTATCACGGCTTCTCACAAGCTTCTTTTCAATTGGATCATATAGCCTGTAACCAAATTCATCAAGGCCATATCCAACAAAGATGCACTATCTTGTCTTGGTATCTAACTTTGACCTCATATCTTTTGGCACATGTACAAATGCTTTGCAACTAAACACCCTCAAATGGTCATAGTAAACATCCTTGCTATACCAAATTTTGTTTGAAACATCACCTTGTAAAGCCAGATTAGGAGATAGATTAATCACATATGCAGCGGTCAATAATGTCTCCCTCCAAAAGGAGTTTGGCAACTTTGCTTCAGAAAGCAATCATCTAACTTTCTCTATCAAGGTCCTATTCATCCTCTCTGCCAAATCATTAAACTGAGGAGTCTTAGGAGGAGTCTTCTGGTGTCTAATACCTTGATGCTTGCAATATTCGTCAAATGGTCCACAATATTTACCACCATTATTAGTATGAATATATTTTAATTTCTTTTCAGTTTCTCTCTCAACTGAAGCCTGAAACTGCTTAAAGACACCTAGCACTTGGTCTTTAGTCCTCAAGACGTAGATCCAAAGTTTTCTCGAGCAATCATCAATGAAAGTGATAAAATAGGGGGCACCACCCAAAGTCTTTGTCTTCATTGGATCACATAAATTTGAATGCACCAACTCAAGAAACTCCATCTTTCTTGAAAGAGGTTTAAACTTAAAGGAAACTTTATTTTGCTTTTCAGCCAGGCAGTGCTCACACTTTTCTAATTTAGCACCTTTGCAATCTGATAATAATTTCTTTTTGGCTAGAACATTGAGTCCTTTCTCACTGATGTGGCTAAGTCTCTTGTGCCATAACATTGAAGATTTATCGTCCTCAACTGCATTCACCATAGTAGAAGTCGTAGTCCAGTATAGAGCACAACGTTTTTCGCCACGAGCCATAACCAAGGAACCCTTAATGAGTTTCCATTTTCCTCCACCGTTGGTACTGATATATCATTCATCGTCTATTACCCCAACAGAAATGAGATGCAGACGAACATCAGGTGCATACTTCACATTGTTCAGAACTAGTTTAGTTTCAACACTAGTTTCTAAACAGATTATACCAATACCAATCACTTTAGACATAGTCTCATTACTCATACTCAAGGTTCAAAGTCACCTGGAGTATAGACAGAGAAAAAATCTTTCCTGAATGTCACATGAGATGCGGCACCAGTGTTCACAACCCAGCTTAACTCATTACAAAAAATATTTATCAGATCAATATCAAGAACAGTGAGAAGATCTTCTGTGGCAATGGTGGCAAGGTAATTTTCATTGCCTTCTTCTTTATTTTCTTGTTTTTCTCCATTCTCCCTTTTCAATTTCCGGCAGAACTTCTTTGTGTACCCTTTCATACTACAATGATAACTCTCAATATTTTTAAGTTTGCCTCTAGATTTGTTCCTATTGTGTTCTCTATTTAAAGAACCATGATTTTTGTTTTTTCCCCTAGAACCTGCCACTAGGACATCAAACGAAGAAGAAACTTGAGATTTTCTTCTCATCTCTTCGTTCAATACACTGCTCTTGGCAAAATCCATAGAGATCATGTCATCTAAAGCACAATTCGATAATGACATTCTAAATGTTTCCGAAGAATCTGGCAGGCAACCAAGTAGAAGCAAGCTTTGAATTTCTTCATCAAATTTAATGCTCATAGCAGACAATTGGTTCATGATTCCTTTAAAATTATTCAGGTGATCTGTCATTGGAGAACTATAATATATTTTAAACTCGGCATCTGCTTTATCAAGAATATTTTATTATTACCAAGTCTTCCGAGCATACAAACTTTCAAGATACTCCCATAGAGTATGAGCATGTGTTTCCTCAAAAATATGGTTCAACACATTATCATCAAACCATTCTAATAAATCTACAAACCTGTCTATGCAACGTATTACATTCTTCATCTATTTTATTTTCAGGTTTTTTAGTGGTAAAGATTGGTTGATAAAAAATTTTAACGTAAAGTAGATCTTTCATTTTTCCTTCCAAATAGCATAATTAGTGTCATTCAAAGTGATCATTCTACTAGTGTTGGCTTTCATTATTTTTTCTGCAAAATTATTTACCAAAGTAATTTTTTTCTGATGTGAAATTTTAGACTATGCTGCAACCACGGAGCATACTCAGACAGAACCTCGGCTCTGATACTAGTTTATTAGAAAAATATGGACTAACATAAAATAAATATGACACGACAATACGAAAAATTAAAAAATAATGACACCAAATATTTTTACGTGAAAACCCTTTTAAATAAGAAAAAAATCACAAGCCAAGAGGAGCAACTGATATTACTATAGTAAGGAATTTTACTCCGTGTAGACACGAGTACAATACTCCAAAAAACTTCTACACACACAAAATAAATACTCTTTTTTTATTTTTCACCTTCCTAAAATATTGCTTACACGTTATTTTTCTTCACAAACTATTTTTCTTAAATAGTCTGTGTATACCTCACAGATAAAATACTCAATACATTTTATTCTCTTTGTGACTCTCTTTCTTTTTTCTCTCAATTTATTTATATAAGACTTAGGAGCAAATTGCTCCTTTTTATAGAAGAAACCACTGGAGTAGGTGAAATTTTGACAAAGTTGTTAAATAACTTTGACAAATTTTGCATGCCAACCTTGAAAAATTTTGCATACCAACTTTGACAAATTTTGCATGCAAAATTTGTGCATCTTCTTTTGACAAAGGGGGCTGGATCCCACATTTTGGTCCCACTAAAAAACTAACAAAATCGGAAAGAGTGAAAGTCTTGATGACCCAAAAAATTTTAAGTGATCGAGTGTCTGATGTAAGTTTGTTAGAAGACCTGGTATGAATGGCCTAGTTGATGTTGTTACAATACAAGATTGGGCCCATCTGTTCTAATGGCCAATTCCTATATTACATGAGAAGGAGGTTAGAGAGTTCTACTATAATTTGAGATTGAATGATGATGAAGTCTAGATTCAGCTCTGCAGTGTAAAAGGATTTTTTTTGGACGAAAAGGTCTTGGGGAACATTCTGAATGTTGGAACTAAAGGGATCAGGTCAGTCATAAACTCTTCCTCATCAAGATTTATTTCTAAGATTGAAAAGTTTTAGAAGTTGAAGAAGACTGTAGTGCTCAAGAAATTCATGAAGGCCACCTTACCTTTATTTTGAATTTGTGAACAAGATGTTACTGCTTAGGTCAAGAAAACAAACAGTTGCAACTGCATTTGATTTGTTTTTAATGGAATACTTCAGTAAACGGGAGAAATCAGTTTGCCAGTCATCATGTTAAAACATATGAAAATGATTATGACTTCAAAATATGAAAAGCATGATCATTTAACATATAGCTATCTTCTGAATAAGCTATTTGACTGCAATGAAATTCTGTTGGGGAATAAAGTAAAGGAGAAAAACATGCAGACAATGTTAAAATTAAAACTAACAAAAAAATTGAAAAATTAGTAATTCTACATATATAAATAAAAGTACCTACTCAATAGTTCAAAGTGTGATGAATCAGAGCTATTAATTTTTTTCTTCCAATTTTTTCTTCTTTATAGTGTTTTAATTTTCTCAAAATAGCAATTGAAGAAGCCATGGAAAACTACAAGCAAGATTTTGTTCCCTTCAAGTGTACTTAAATTTGCAAGACAATGGTTGAAGTAATAAAAACAATCATTTTCACCTAATTTTATTTTGTTTAGAAGAATATAAGGAGAAATGGGACCCAATTTTCTAAGTTAGTTATATTTTTAGAGATAATGAGCATATGTTCGATGAAAAAATATGGAATATCTTTTCTGATTTTACTCTTAAGATAAGAAATGAAAAATCCAAGATAGATTTTCAAGTTGATAGAACCCAAAGTTTCAGGTTGAATTGTGTATATATATAATGGATAGTATGTTTATTTCATTTTTCTAGACATGATATTAGTATATATGTATTTTATTAAAAATATGAAATGAATATGTTAGTGGATTTAAATTGTGATAGAAGATGATTATTAGTTCTTTTAGCTCTCGTGATCATTAGTTTCTTATAACTCATGTAATCATTAGTTTCTTATAATTTATTCAAGATCTATCAAACTTGTCTAGTTGCATTATTATCCCTCGTTCCAGCTATTGATTATATGGAAGACTTTTTCACCTATATATAATGGTGCATCTTTTTTTGTATTGAGTAGTATTTCCTTCCGTCATAGGTGGTCTTTTGATCTTATAGATCATTCTACAACTAAGGAGAATGGCTCAAAGAGCTCCCATACCCTAGGAGGGTCGGCCACATTCGGCTCCTCAAGCTCCCCAAGATAAAGGGGTTACACATGCTGATACCAAAATGTCATTCTATGTTGGCACAAGTCGTGACCAATCAATTGAATCAAGGAGCCCAAGATCCTCAAGATCCAACCCCGACTTCAAGAGTTAGGGATTTCACAAGGATGACCTCTCCGGAATTCCATGGCTCCTAAATAGAAGAGAACCCCCAAGAATTATTTGATGATATATACAAAGTGCTTGCTATTATGGGGTGAGTTTGGAGGATAAGGTAGAACCAGTGGCCTATCAACTCAAGGGTGTTACACAAGTTTGATTTACTCAATAGAAACTTAAGAGGGGGAATGATGATCCCATACCATGGGAGGAATTTAAGGCTGCCTTCCTCAATCGATTCTTTCCTATTGAATTGAGAAAATAAAATATGATGGAGTTCATAAATCTCAAGCAAGGCTCCATGAGTGTGAGGGAGTATTCCCTTAAGTTTAACAAGCTCTATAAATATGCTCCTTCCTTGGTTGTCAACTCTAGGGCAAGGATGAATAAGTTTTTGTCGAGAGTATCAGACTTGGTTAATAAAGAATGTCACATCTCTATGCTTATCGGTGACATGGACTTGTGTCGGCTCATGACTTATGATGAGCAACTTGAACGGGAAAAGCTTGGGAAGAGGAGTGGGGAGTCTAAGAGGGTTCAGTATGATGGTGGTTTTCAAGGTGCTAAGGTTAGCTGCTTCCAGCAAGGTCATAAAATGTGGTGATAGGGTGCCTAACCCTAAGGTTCAAGGTGGCAACGGTGGGATGACTCTTCCATGGTGCCCAAAATATGGATGAAATCATGGTGGCAAATGCTTAAGTGATTAGAATGGTTTATATAGGTGTGGAAGAGTAGTCCATAAGCCTATTGATTGCCCCTAAGCTCCAAAAAAGGGAAAGGATGGTCATCCCCAAGGATAAGGTGCTCATGTTGCTCGAAGGGCACAAGGAGGCCAACAAGGGGGTGCTCCACATCACAATCGGTTCTATGCCATTCAAGGAAGGTAAGGAGTAGAAGAGGTGCCCGATGTTGTTACTAGTATGTTAAAGGTTTATGATTATGATGAGTATGCTTACTTGGATCCAGGTGTTACTCTCTCTTTCATTACTATGTTTGTTGCTAACAAGCTTCATGTGTGTCTTGAATTGTTTTGTGAACCCTTTGAGGTGTCTACCCCCATTGGTGAGTCCATTATTACTTGAAGGGTCTATAGGGGTTACCCGTGTCTCAACCCAAAGAGCAACTAATAGGAAGGGAAAATAATTACAAAGTGTAAGGCATGCATTTCTAGGCACAAGGATGAATTTTAGTAGTAAAAACGCGAAGAACATACCTAAATTGCTTAGGGACCTTATGAGAATTTTGTATTTAGATTCTTATACGTTTTGGGACTAAAATGTTATTTTTTGAGCTTAAAAGGTTGAATTAGCTAACCTATAGTTGGTCTGTAAATATTGTCTATTTGTGATGCTAAAATGTAGACTCAAGTCATACCCTTAACTCAGACTTTATTCATTATTGTACTTGGACAAATTTGGTGTTAGGCCTCATCTCCGTCTAGCTAGCAAGTTTAATCTAGGCAAGTAGGTGACTCACCTGCTACCGTTTTAAGTCCTACAAGTACCTTCATTCTCTCACTTTGTTTAGGGTCGTGATCTCCTCAATTTGACATAAAACTTATATACACTCGATCCTCTTAAGCGTTAGACGCACATATCACCCTCTAATATGAGATTCAAGAACATTTCAAAAATAG
>JAOTQJ010000011.1:17480959-17498485 GCA_025642045.1 Solanum sejunctum | reverse complement strand
ATGTAAATTAAAGTGTGATCATGTCTCGTACTTTAGACAACGTGGCCCCAACGACCTAGCCATATGCATTTTCTTTTGACTTGTTATTACTGTTTACTTTCTTAAAGGCATGTTGAATGTAGAAATCCCTTATAATATGTATAGAAAGCACACAAATACAGGTTGGTTCTCCCGAGCTTTATCGGCAACAGGTGTCAGTTCGCCTTAACGGGACTTTGGATGTGACATAAACGGATAACACATGAGACATAAAATTTATTACAGACGTGTGATAATTATGTCTAGATATTTTAACTCTAAATTTTAACAATATATATGACTAGACATATTATTTTAAATCTGAGATTTAAAATTTTGAATGATCTAATATAACTTATATTCCATAAATATCATCAACTCTAATAAAGCTCAAATTAAAATTAAATTAATATTAGTGCTAATATAAAAATGACAATACTGATGAATATTTGTTCTTTAATTTACATCGATTTTAGATAATTGAAATGCATAACCTAAGTTTAATTTTTCTTTGATCAACGCGTAGTCATGTATTTAGTATTTATTAGAACTATTTTTATCATGATGTAGTACTTTTAAATTGTAATCATTTTCACTATGACTTATTGATTTGTAATATTTATTTATGTGATTTCATTAATTATTATATTGTTTATTGAATATTTTAATGTCATCACTCGTATCATATTTTGTCTAATTTTCTTGAGAAACACACTATATAATTGTATTTAGCAGAATTAATGAAATGTGAAGCATAAATAATTATATGTTTGTATGAATACTTTATCAAAAGCCTAAAAAAAAATAGCTTAAGATTGAAAAAATCAAAATTTTTAAGTTTGATTTGATTTATAGAATTAAAAAATCTAATATAAATAATTTAATTTAATATTTTAAATACAGAACCAATTCAGCTCATGTATACTACTAAATTATTTATACAAGACTACTTAAGTATACACAATGAGAAGTAAGTGCAAACAATCAAGGGAAATTTAATCCATAAAATAATTTGTGGTATGAATAATATTATCTTCATACTTTCTCTGTCCCATATTATATGAACATTTTTTATTTTATACTATTATTAAACAATCATTATTGCATTGATGAACTTTACTATTTTACTTTTTATTTATATCAATGCACGTTAAATTAAGTTAGAAACAATCATTAATACACTAAGGATAAATGGAAAATAATAATTTAATTTTATTCTAATTTAATAAATACCCATATAATATGAAATAATATTTATAGAAAGATGCATATTATACATGAGACGGAGGTAGTAGTAAATATCGTATCAGAAGAAGATCATCATGAGGGCAACATACTAAAGGTAGGTTAGGTATACCAGATATTAGTTGACCTACACAATTCAAGAGCATATTGGGGATGTAGCTCAAATGGTAGAGCGCTCGCTTTGCATGCGAGAGGCACGGGGTTCGATCCCCCGCATCTCCACTTATTTTTATATGTTGAATTGCATATCTAAATATTAATTTAAAATTATGATTTACATAGTATGTTCAAACACTACTAGAAAATAAGGAATTAACGGTGGATATAATTTCATAGTTAAAAAATATATATGCATGCTAACTTTATAGCATTTTAATAATAGTTAGTCATGAATTGCGGACAAATTTCATGTATTCTTGCAATGAAATGTCTACCAAAGGTCTCATTTCACAATATGCGTAAAATCTCAACATACAAGTGCATGCCTGGATAATGCGGACCATATGGAAGGAACAATGAAAGGGACTAATTCCTCATATGGTCACTCTTTTAACTGTGACAATGAAAGGAACTAAATATCCAAAAATTTTGACATACTTTGATTATTTTATGGTATATTTCCAATCTACTACTTTAGAAAACTAAAAGTGACTTGAAGACTTGCTTTAATAAAATGAAAATAGAACAAATGAATATTACAAATCAAACGCCCTAGATATGAATTAACACGAATTATGATAAAGTGATAAGTATTTCTTTATTTTTATTTAGATAACTTTTCAAAAAAAAAAAGAAATCTTGATTTCCCACATTAAAAAATAATATAATTAATTTAATATCAATATAAATATATAATTACTATCGAAAGATATAATGCAAGGATTAATTACTTCTCCGAAACACTTCCTCAATTCGTATTAATCGAACTGAAATATAATAACAACAATAATGGTGTGGTTGCTTTAATTTTCAAAATTAGAGATACTAAACACAAATGTCAAATGATTATTGGTTCATTTGAAAACGGAAAACTCGTCAAATTACGATTTTGTCCTACTGTCCCTTCCACTCAACACTCCATTTTCTATTGTATCTCCAGTTTCACCATATATAAAGCTCCACGGAGAGAGTTAAGCGAACACCATTGTTGACACTGTTGTTTAATCACCATTGTTAGGGTTTCGTTAAAGAAAAAAAAACAAAGATATCTTCATTGCGCTGTTAACTGACACGGAACCCAAAAATCAAAATGCTGGTTCATAATTAAACTGAATTAGAACGATCTAGGTAACAAATTGAACATATCTTCCTTCACATTGCTAGGGTTGGTTTCAATTTCCACTATTTTTCCGATTAATTGTTAATTGCTAGGGTTCTTTCAGTTAGAGGTGCACCAACACACACACACACATCACAAGTTGCAATTCTTTTGTGCTTAAATAATGATTTGTTTGAATTTACGTTGCATACTTAATTGTTTTGTTTATATGATTGAAATTTGTTGGGTTTTGTACATTTGAAGGGAGGAAACTAACTGATAGAAAGAAAAAAGCAATGCTGGTTCGGATATGAACTGAATTGGGACAATCTAGCTCGGTTGTTGACGATCTCCCTCTTCACATTGTTAAGGTGAGTTTTTGTTTCTGTTATTTGCTCGTTTTCCTTTTCAATTATATTTGGTAGCTCCCTAGTAATTGTGTGGGTGTTTACGTTTCACTTGCTCAAGAAAGCTGATCACTTGTTGCTTGTCAGGACATTTAGCTTATTCTTCTTGTTATATTTCTACAGAAATTCGCATTACGTTTGTCATTTGAAGCTTTTTTTCTTTCTCTAACCAAATTTGGCATTAGAAAATTGATGCTGACGATTATATCTAGTCAAGTGCTACTAATTCGGGATTTTAGGGATAGGTGATTGATTGCTGTATAGCCTGATCTGAAGGAATTTTACATTAATAGGATGCCTTTTGAAATACTACTCTAATAAAATTCTACTAGTCAAGAATATTCTGCTTAAAATCACCTATTCTTCAAGTAAGATCTATCATCGTCTAAAAGTTATATTTGAAATTACTTATACACTTTATTCATCATGAAATATTTTGGTTCTTTTTTGTTTTGCTTATAGATACTATCCAATACTCACTTCTGGCTTCAAACTTATTCACACTCACAAAGTTATGTTCTTCTGTATGTGTTGCTCACACTTGTTCATGATTATTCCTAAAAGTTTTAGAGGCAATGCGGGTATATATGAAAGAAGCCAATATGAAGATTACACTATGTTAGTCAAGTAAGGGAGGGGAAAGATGGAATCCAATATGCTTCTTGATTATGCACCTTTCCAGCTGTCATCAAAATGCTCTCGGTGAGTGATTAACAGCGCATTAGCATAACAGTGTTTTACTAGTATTGTAACATTGTTTTACTGCACATAGTTTGATTAGGATTAGGATGGTTCAATTTATTTAGTCGTTAGTTTGTTTTAGTAGTTCTTATTTGTTCCTACATCCTAGGAGCTAGTTTAGGCTATTTTTATTTATTGCATCTGTATATAAACTCTACAGGAGTCTCATCAAAGGAAGACACTTTTCATCTATTCTATTTCTAATTCTTTATATGGTATCAGAGCCACATATACTCTAACGAGTAAAAAATTTTTTCGTGCACATCAATGGCTACTTCCACCCCAATTGCTAATATTGATGCCTCCCCTGTCGGCAAACACTTGATTCAATTCAGCCCAGGATCTCAACTTTCCCTTAAATTATCAGACAACCACAACTTCACATTTTCGACAGTCCAGATTGCCATGCTACTCATGGCCATGACCTATATGGTCATCTTGGCGGCACTATGTTGTCCCCTCCCAAAACAATCATCAACAACGAAATTGAAAATCCCAACCCCGAGTACAAGGATCGTTTCGACAAGATAAACTAATCCAAAATGCTCTTATGGTCTCTGTTAATGCCATAATCGCATCCATTGTCTCTTTTGCAACCAACTCCAAAGCTGCCGGGGATCAACTTTGTCCTTCCTTTGCGAACAAATCTCAAAACGTATCTTAAGCCTTGGTCACCAACTTAGTCGAGTCAGCGAAGACAATAAATCTATTGTTGATTATCTGCGTGAGATCCGCTCTCTATCTAATGAACTCGCCACAATTGGTTTACCAGTAAATAACGAAGAACTTGTGGTGAAAATATTGAGTGGTCTTGGTCCTGAGTTCTGTGAGATTTCAACAACAATACGGGCATGAGACTCTCCAATAAGCTAAGCTGAACTTTTTGACAAATTTCTTGATCATGAGATGTTTCTCAAACATGAGGATCTCAAAAAGACGACTGCCCAGGTGACTGCAGTAGTTGCTCAAAGAGCCACATATTCCCAATCAGCTCCACATGGTAATCGTCGTCCACAGAACAACAACAACAACTAGTGTCTCAAAACCAGACAACCACTCAAAACACCACTCCCCAAGATTCGAACAATAGTTCTCAATGGCAACACTCCCCTCAACAAACCTCATGGTTCGCTATCAGCTTTGTGATAAATTTGGGCATACAACAAATGTTTGTTGGTCCCCATAACCACTTTGAAGCGAAGGCTAGTTTTGTTGCCAACACACCAACATATGATCCCTAGATTGTCGACTCAGGTGCATCTCACCACATTGCATCTTATACCAACTCTCTACACAATGTTCAAGACTTGAAAGGACTCGAGGACGTGATGATGAGTAGTGGTAATGTGATTCCAATTGCTCAAACTGGTACTACTCATTTATATGCATCAAATAATGCCTTCAAACTCTCTATTGTTTTATGTGCTCCTGCTATCAAGTGTAAGCTTCTTTCAGTTTCTCAGTTTTGCCAAGACAACCTAATTTTTCCTTTTAATTTTCTTGTGAAGGATGTGATTACGGGAACTCCTCTTCTGTGTGGCCCGAATAAAGCAGGACTCTACAAATGGCCGTCACTGTCTCACCCAACCATCAATGTTGCTGTTACCAGCCCTTCCTTACATTTGTGAAATCGACGATTGGGTCATCCCTATTGTCGAGTTTTTCTTTTGCATTCTAACTAATTTCAATCTCTCTTATTCCTTTAAAAACAAAATCACTTATTGTAATTGTTGTTGCTGTAATGAAGCCCACATATTTCCGTTTTCTTCACACATTTTGTCCAGCAAAGCTCCATTAGAAACACTTTACAGTGATATGTGGGGCCCTTCCCCATGCTCTCAATTGAGAAAAAACGTTATTATTGTATTTTTGTTGATCTGTATAGTAGGTACATCTGGTTATACACATTGAAAAATAACTGAAGTTAAACACATTTTTTCCAACTTACATCTTGTACTTGGAAAATATTTTGATAAAACAATACTCACCCTTTACATTGATGGTGGAAGTGAATATCAAATACTAGATGCCTACCTTCATTCCAATGGCATCCAACACCTTGTTTCTCTACTATACACGCGTCAAAGGGTTGCCATGATTGAACGACGCCATCGTCACCTAGTTGAGACAGCCAAAACACTACTTCATCAAGCTGCGTTACCATCTGATTTTTGGTCATTTGCCTGTCATCATGCCACTTATCTCATCAACCATCTACCTACTAGCATCCTTAATAACAAATCACCATTTTGAAGTTCTTTTTAATGACAAACCAGCTTATGCATCTCTTCTTACATTTGGTTGCTTGTGCCACCAGTGGCTTCGCCTATATGCCCAACATAAATTAGAATCTTACTCCAAACCTTGTGTCTGTCCAGGCTTCTCCATTACTCAGCATTCCCGTCAGTGTTTTGACCCTACTAGTTCCAAACTTTTTCACTCTCGAGATGTAAAATTTTTTGAAGATGTTTTTCCATTTGACAATATGTTTTCTCACTTGAAACAAACATTTTCTTCTCTAACGTGGCCGCATGTTTTTTCTCCAACTACTCCCAAGGCTCTCTATCATCACGAAAATACACTTGATACTGATACCACCCAGTTGCCCACCCCTATTCCACTAATGCGAGATACAAGCCAAAATGCCAGCTGAATTCCTACCGCACAAGAGAACAACCCAAAGGCAGATCACTCCAAAATCCAAGAGCTAGGTAATACCCGTACTACTCATCTTACACCCCATTTTATTTTCCAGAGCCAACCCCTTGCCCCCTCTACCTGTCATGTCTCCATTAATCGTTACCCACCAATTACTCACATCTACGACGTCGCCCGCCCTCATCCTCCATACTACCACCCCCATCTCTTAGTTTACCTCCCCCATATGAACCTGTTGTTAACATTCCACCTAAAGAATATCATAATGTGGTAACAAGGTCGCAAACAACATCTTCAAGAGACAAAGATTGTTGACTACACTGCCAAAATGAATCAGCTTGCACCCTTTATCCCTGTAACACACAAGCATGCACAAAAATATCCCTGCTGCAGTGACACCATGAAGGCTGAATTTGATGCATTAATGAAGAACTAGACTTGGGAATTGGTTCCATCGGACCTTGCTCGGAATATTGTCCCCAGTAAGTGGTTGTTTCGAATTAAAACTAAGGGTTAATGGTTCCATTGACAGGTATAAAGCACATTTAGTTGCAAAAGGTTTTACTCAAAAGCCCGGAGTTAGATTTTCCCAAAACCTTCCGTCCGGTGGTTAAGCCAACCACCATTCGAACGGTACTCACACTTGCTGTCTAGATGAACTGGCCGTTGCATCAAATAGATGCCAATAATGCTTTCTTCAAGGGAAAATTCAAGACGTATATATATCCCAGTCTCCTGGATATGAAGATGCAAATCATCCCACCTATGTCTGCTATCTCAAAAGGCAATTTACGGACTCTGGCAAGCTCCTAAGGTTTGGTATGATGCACTGACTCACTCTTTGATTCGAATGGGGTTCAAAATGTCTAAGAGTGAGAATTCTCTCTTTGTTATGCACAATATGGGGGTCACTATTTATATACTGATCTATGTCGATGACCTCATCATAACAGGCAGTGATGAAACACTTGTTCACTAGGTTCTTACCTCTCTTTCCAAAAAATTCTCTTAAGCACCTTGGTTTATTACACTACTTCTTGGGTTTTGAAGTACACAGGGATACTGATGGGCTATTTCTCAGTCAATCCAACTATATATAGGAGATTTTACATGACACTCAAATGCAAGACTGCAAAGGTATTCAGTCACCTATGAGCATATCCGAGACCCTACTAATAGATGACAGTGCACCTAAAACTGATGGCAAAGAATATCGAAGTGTGCTTGGTAAGCTTCAGTACCTTTCACTTACCCGACCTGACATTGCATACTCAGTCAACAAGCTTACTCAGTTCAACAGCTCTCCTTTTGTGCTTCACTGAAAGGTTGTTAACCGTATCCTGCGGTACCTTAAAAGAAACGTTCCAATATGGTATTCGTATTTCTCCACAGAAATTGACTACTCTCTGTGCCTATGCAGATGCTACGGGCAAGTGACATCAATGATCGCCACTCATCTCGGGTTACATCGTTTATCTGGGCACAACACCCATTTCCTGGAGTTCTCATAAGCAACTAACTGTCTCTCGATCCTCCACTGAGGCTGAATATCATGCGGTTGCTTCTGCCTTGTCTGAAATGAATTGGGCTACTCACTTGCTCAAAGATCTTCATGTGTCACTCCCTGCTACTCCAATGATACTCTGATAATCTTGGGGTTGCGTACATTGCCCAGAATCTGGTACATCATACCAAAATGAAGCACCTTGAGGTTGATCTTTACTTCGTTTGTAACCAGGTCCGCAATGGCTTGGTTCAAATAAGTCGCATCCACTCTGCTGACCAACTTGCAGATCCTCTCACCAAACCATTGTCCAAGCCGGCTTTCCAGCGCATGCTTCCCAAGTTATGTGTTGTCTCTTCACACCTAACTTGAGGGGGGCGTAACAACGCATCAGTATAACAATGTTTTACTAGTATTATAGCACTGTATGCACATAGCTTGATTAGGATTAGGATTGTTCAATTTGTTCAGGCATTAGTTTGTTTTAGTTGTTGATATTTGTTCCTACATTCTAGGTGCTAATTTAGGCTATTTTTGTTTATTGCATCTGTGTATAAACTCTACAGGAGTCTCATCAAAGGAAGACACTTTTTCATCTATTCTATTTCTAATTCTTTATAGTGATAGCTATGCATTTGTTGCTCTTAGAAATTTTTGTAAATTTTATTGATTTCTCTCATTTATTATTGTAAATTGCTTGGGCAGATGTGAATTGTTTGTTTCCAGTGATGGAAACACGGAGAAACTGGCGTCAGGATTATTAAAGCCGTTTGTGGCCCATTTAAAGGTTGCAGAAGAGCAAGTTGCATTGGCAGTTCAGTCTATCAAGCTTGAAGTTAAAAGGGGGTAAAAGTTCTGAAACATGGTTCACAAAGGGAACTCTAGAAAGGTAATTATCCTTCCTATTTGTCCCGGAAAAACTGTGAAAATGAAGAGTGATGTGATTGATCACTAATGTCACATGTATTCCAGGTTTGTGAAGTTTGTTAGCACACCAGAAGTTTTGGAGCTTGTCAATACCTTGGATGCAGCTTTCATGCATCCTCAGCTTGACCTAGATACAACCCTTGACCGAGTTAAAAACACCTGTGTTGGCACTTTGTTTTATAAACATAGAAGGGAGCTTAAGCCTGCTTGTACTGTTGAGGGCAAATACTCTGCCGTCGATCAACCATAGGGCTCTAACTGTACGTATATAGTACATGAGCGTTAGGGGCCATAATGACCTAAAAATTGATTGCAGACATAAGATAAGGAATTTGGGAAATGGTTAGTATTCATGGTGGTACTGATGATGAATATGTGTATGGGGTTTATGGATATGGTTTCCTAGGATTTGACCACTTTGTTTTGTTTTGTTTAATTAAAAAAAAAAAGAGGGCGATGCTAATGTTATATCTCTTTAGATAAAGAAAATACTGTAAATCATTTTAGAGAGATAGGTCAAATTTATCGGTTTGATGTACTCTCATTTTTTGTGGAATGCCACCTACTTGGTTTAAATATTGTTTTCATTTTCTATTTTTCTTGAAAAAGGTATTAACCTACTTTCTAAATAAGGATCCGGCCGCCATTAGTTTGAAGTGAATAGTGTTTTCAGGTGGTGTCTGACTTGAGTAGAACTCCATTTAGTAGCTATAGTTTCATAACCTTCTTCCAATTAACTAAGTGGGTGAGATATCTGTTTATGGTTTTAGCTACTAGAATCTTTAACCTTTTTAAGTGTTTAGAAAAACTCTTGTTTGGATAATATGCTTTCTTGGTATTTTGTCACTTAATCTTAGGATCCTACGAATTTAGACTAGACATCCAGTTGAAACTCCCAGGTTTGAAGATTTTGTTTCTCTGTGCTTGTTAATTCCTGGTTATATTGGTCAAAACTGAGACTGCATATCATCATTTTATAGTACATTTTGTATTTCTCAGTATTATTCTATTGCAGAATTTTGAAGTCTGTAAAATTAATATGCTTCAGCGATCCAAAGTATTATACGTGTTAACTTTTGTTTAATTTACTGTTTGTACAGCTCCGTAATCATCTTTTTCCTTGTCGACATTTAGAAGCAAAGGAAGTGATTCAAAACCAAGATAGGTCTTTGACAGTATAAAAAGTTCCCACTGATCAAACGATTGGAATTTCCATCACAATATTCAAACAGTAATTTACGCAGAGAGACTGAGGTAGGCTATTCTACAATCATCTGTGTATAGTGTACAGTTACTATGGGGCTTGAGAGGGCTTGCTTCCACTTAGCTATGTAGTTTTTTATATTATCTTGAGATGATGGTCTCTGAAGAGTTATGTTTAGTGTGATTTTGTAAGTTAGATCCATTCTTTTCTTACATTGCCATATACATTGATTTTGGGTAAATATCAGAAGATGGAGTAATTGTCGTCAAAAATCAAATGTTGCGCAAAAAAAAGGATTCTGCTGGTATTATAGTGTGTAACACAAGGCATATCTCTATATATTACCTTGTCATTTTAGTGACACAATGTCATTTTGCATTGCCTAGACCTCTGGAATTTCTTATTGGCCTCCATGTACTGTGGAAATGTTCATGCAAGTAATAGTACCAATGGGTATAAAAGGGCAAGTTCAAGAGTCCGACTAGAAGGATCTATTGTATTATAGGTAGCTTTGCATTTCTGCCAAATTGTACCAATAGGTATAGATTTTCAAATTTCAGATTGTAGCATGGGGCTTTATTGGGATTTTTATCATTTGGAACCTTGGGATTAAAGGTGCGTTTGTTATGATGCAAGAAAATGTTTCTTTTTCAATTTTTTCATGGTGTCAAAATTTTTGAAAAATATCTTGCCTAGGAAAATAAATTCCTGAACAATAGAGAAAATGACTTCAAACAAATTCCTTTGGTGGCATTTCACATTCCCACACCTCTACTTTCAAATTATATGTAACGTCTCTGTCTAGTTTCCAAATATTAGAAAATGGTGAGAAAAGGACTTATTTTTAGGAAAATATTTTGTCATGCCAAAATATAAAGGAAAAATAAGTGAAGCGCCGAACTTCTTTTATGTTATTTTTCAGCCCCTCACCAATAGTACCAGAATCATTACAGGATCATTTGGTACAAAAATGAATAATACAGAAATTAGTAATGCTGTAATTGGTTTTTATCCCGTGTTGATTTATTGCTTCTCACTTAATTTTGTGTTTAATTTAAAATTCTATAAAAAGTTTATTTTCAATTATACCCTTGAATTATTATCAAATTTTCTATTTCATTAATTAGATCAAGGTACAAAATTGTTGGATAATATTATTTCTAATAAAAATAATACATCAAGATCATATTTGTTACAATTTAAAATTTGAATATGAATTGATTAACAAAACTAGTTGTCAACATAATTCAAGTGTGTTGTTCTGTTCACTAGAGTAGCTGGGAAACAAAAAGTTTTTCTTTTTTTTTTTGTTGTACACAGATGTATTTTTATAAATGAATGTCAAATAAATATAAACTGCAGTATATTATAAGGTTAACCAAAGAGACTTTTTCTCCATTAAGACGAATAATTTTTTATAACCAAGTACAACATTGGTTACTCATTTTTTCAACAAATTAAAATGCATAAAAAACCTTCAAAGATATATAAAGAAATTAAGGGGTAGTTTAGTCATTTTATTGCTTTATCCAAATATTACTAAATCTAGTATTAGTAATCTGTAGATATCCTAGGGATTAGATAATACCACATATGGTGGATTAAGTTATCCATGTATTAGATATATTTGGATTGAATTGTGTAATCAAACGTTAGATTGTGTGAGCTAATTTTTAATCCATTGATTATTTCAAGTAATCCCTTCTACCAAACGAGCTGTAAGAAAAGGAAATAAACAAGGGAAAATTATATATATATATATATATATAAAAGTAAAAAAGTTTACAAAAAGTAGTTCATATTTTATTTATAGAAAAAATAGCTTAAAATCACCAAACTATACATGACTATACAATATAATGTGTCAAAGTTATAAAAAATATATATTTTTATATAATATATATTATTTATATATAAATTATACATTAAATATACATTATAATTCATAAATATATATTAACTATACATATCTATTGCAACGAGGACTGACCAAGTACCCAAAATTATGACAAATAACCAAACAAAAGCTATGGGCCAATAAACAATTCATGAATTATGTGGGCCAATTCCACGGAAATTGCAGGGTCAACAATAATGAACGGTCATCTTACACACCATGCAAACAAAAGCTTTTTGAGAAATCACCCTTAAATAGTACCTAATAATCATCTAAGCACAAAATATATTATTATTATTATTATTATTATTATTATTACTATTATTATTATTATATATTATTTTTCGGTTCAGTTTATTGATCTTACGTTTTTTTAGTTTGTCTAAGAAAAAAGGTCTATTTTTTTTGAGAATTTTTAAATTTCAACTGTTTATAGGACATTTAAAATCATAAAATTAATAAATAATATTTTGGTATATTTTACATTACATATATTTAATTAAGATCACAAAATTTAGAAATTTTCTTTACTTTGTTTAAATTTAGTATAAATTCAAAATGAATTAAATAAATTAAAACGAAAAGAGTATGTCATTTTCAATAGTCCTACATAGACTAGCTACGATTAAAAAAAAATGGATTCTTTCTTACTCTATCAACAACTCAATCCTCTCTTCCTTAAAATAGCCAAGCTGACTAGCAGAACCACTGTATCAAACTAATGCGGGGTGGGATGGGTTGCGAGTTTAATAAATCAAATAGGAATTTGAAGAAAATTTTTTGTAATTACTAAAAGTTAAAAATATAAACTTTTTATATTAAACATTGACTTCAATTTTTTTTTTTTAAAAAAAATTTAAACTAGACATGTACGATAAATCGTTAGTTGTTAAAGTATTAATTAGAAACAATTTTTAAAATGTCAACTAAAAATAGTTAATTAGTTGTTGAAACGTTATTTAACGAAGAAAAACTAAATTCAATCAAAAAATAAAAGAACCTCAAAATTTAAGCGGAGTGTATCTATGTGAGGCGGGGCAGGAAGGTTTAAAAAGTTTTGCAGGTTGAGTTCAACCCGCCCTATTACCATCCTTAGTTCTCAGGAAATATTCTATCCTTCCCAAATCTCACTTGTAAGATTTCATTGGATATGTTGTTGTTTGTTGTTGTTTGTTTGTTGTTGTTGGACACAATGGTCATTTGAAAAAAGAATACAAGGGCCCTCTTATGATGCTGGCAACAAATAGGACCAGCAAGTTGGTTGTCTTAACTTAGAAGCCAAGATAAGTTGGACACTAACTTGACTGCAACAGAAAGTTACACAAAAGTTGCTTCTTGGGAATTATGTTTTTGTTGCACAAGGATTTCTCTTAGTTTGTTCAGCCTTAGGTTATTTTTGTTTTCCATCTACTCTCTTTCTGTTTCTTGGTGCATCACATTGCTCAGGTATGCTTTACACTTTGTTCAAATGGTTGTAATGTATTGTTTCATAATGTATTGTATTGTATTGTTTCATAATGTATTGTATTGTATTGTTTCAATGACTACAATGTTTGGATAAATTGTGTTATTCTTCGTCATTACAAGAAATTGAAAGGTATGTGGTGAATTTCACCTTTTTGCGATTTCCATACCTGAATGATCACCAATTGTTTATTAAAACATCCTCCGAGACCAAATGTTTGAATACAATCACCAAAAGGCGAGTGGCAACTTTGTCCACATGACAACTGACTCATCAATTTAGATCCATTTTTTGATAAATAAGTTAGTGATTTCAGGTAGGAAATTCAAAAACTCGCAAAAAAGTGATTCTTTAGGTTTGTTTTTATCCATTGAAAAGGACCTTTTGGATTTGTCTGATTCAGTATTGTTAACATGAATTGCAATGTGTTTCAGGGAAAAGATGGCGTCCCTCGTACCAGAAGTACTAATTAAGCTTCTCCAGAGTATGAACTCCAATGTAAAAGTTCGCGGGGAGTATAGATCAGTACTTCTACAAGTAATCAGCATTGTCCCTGCCTTGAGTGGTTCAGAACTGTGGCCGAACCACGGCTTCTTTATCAAAGTCTCCGATTCTTCTCATTCGACATATGTTACACTGTCGAAAGAAGACAATGAGTTAATTTTGAACAATAAATTGCAACTTGGCCAGTTCTTCTATGTTGACAAAATGGAACCTGGAACGCCGGTCCCAGTCTTAGTTGGCGTGAGGCCAATTCCAGGGCGACATCCGTTTGTTGGCAATCCTAAGGATCTGATGCAAATGTTGGAACAATCTGAGATTCCTGATCAGGAAAATAATACTACTGGTCCAAAGTTGAACGAACTACCTGAACCGAAAAAGGAGAGCCAGAAGAAGAAATTCGTTATCAAAGAGGAAAAGGCGGTTGTTGCATCCAGGTATATGCAAGGTGTGTCAAACCAGAACACAAAGATTGGTGGAAATGATCAAGTTACCGGTGCAAAAGGCGTTGAAAATGAGAGCAATGGAGCGGTTGTAACTTTGAACGGAAAACGACCAGAGGTTAAAAGTCAGGTATGAGGAATCAAACAGTCTGATATAAAAGTTCGTTAAACGTGTATTCCAGGATGAAGATGACTGTTCTATTAGTTGAAAGTTGAATGTGCATAGTGACTTATCAAACCAAATCTTTACAGTTTATGCATCAGAACTGGAATTTTGCTATTGTTTGACTATTTCTCGAAAAGTTAAAAAACACACCTTTTTGTGAGTTCCTCATGTGAATTATCAGGTGTTCGTTTTTTCTACCTAAAATATCACCATCGTTCAGGAAGGAGGAAAAGGAAACAACTGATAGTTAAATATGTTTTGATAAATATGTGGTGATACTTCAGATAGGTAAAATGAATACCAGATACTTCAGGTAGGAAACTCGCAAAAATGCGATACTTTAGGTGTCTTTTTGACCATTACTTTTTTTTTTTTTTGAATGACAAACTTGTATGACGAGAAGAAGAAAAAACTTGTATGATATGCTTTTCTTCTACAGAACAAGTTTGCTGATGAGTTTTTGAATTTCAGACACGGCCTACAACTCCTCCTCGTGGTCGTTCTGATGCAATGTCTCCAAACTCAGATGCCAATGTGCTTAATAGCAGGGAGGTTTTGACAACTCCAAGATTTTCAACTCTAAAATGCACTAGCAGCAAACAAGAAAACATTAGAGAGCACGGTCCATTTTCGGAAACACTCATACCCTGGTCCTCTCTACCAGCCAACCTCATAAAGCCAGGAAAGGTATACTTGTTTCCTCCCGTTCTCCTTTAGCAATTAATGCTGTTGTTTTTGGAACCTACAACAACACAACAACATACCCCATGGAATCCCACAAGGATGGTCTGGAGTATACGCAGACCATACCACTACCTCATAGAGGTAGAGAAGCTATTTCCTGGGAAAACTCCCGCTATGCATAGGGTTCGAGGAAGAGCTCAACCACAAGAGTCTATAGTACACAGCCTTACCTTACATTTTTACTAGAGAATGTTTCGAAGGCTTGAACTCTTGATATCCTGGTCAAATGGCAGTAACTTTACCAGTTACTCCAAGGCTTCTAAATCACCAACTTGTTGCACTATTGCCAAAGAAGTGGTTGACTTAAAGGTTGTCTAGCATTAATGCTCTCAATGAGATCCATTCTATACCCTGGATAGACAGACATTTTAGGCATTGACCATCACAGTATAGTAACACAAGTCACAACAAAAGAGTCGTAAGATTAAATGATTTAAAGAAGACGTAGGTGACTCATTAGAGAATCAACACGATCCAAATGTACTTATGTTCTGTTTTTTGTCATTATAATAAGGGGATCCTTAGAAGGAAAAAGTTAGCTTCTTTAATAGCAGCAGAAGCTCAAGAAGAAGCTTTGACAGCAACCAATCTTCTTCATTGTTTCAGGTAAGTAGGACGTTAACTCAGTTGTAAAACAAGTCAAAGGGTTGTTCTCGCATCGACTTATTTGTCTTCAATTTTTTTGGTTTTTCAGTATGTTTGCTGAACTATGCTCATCTGCATCACCAGAGAGTCCCCATCTCAATTTGTCCAAATTTTTCACACTCAATCAGCTCATGGATCAACCGAATACTAATAAGACAATTCATCAAATCCCAGGCAAGACCTTGAACGCTAAGTCTTTGATCCAAGTTTCTGTAGCTGAAAAGTTAGAATGGGCAAAAAGAGATGGTTCCAAAGGCGTTAACGAGTTAGGAGATGTTCTGTTTAATGAAATGCAATCCTGGTTTCTTAAATTCATGGACGAAGCACTTGATGTTGGTTTCCGAATGAATGAACAAGAACAAACGGATTCAAACAACCAAATAGCTCTTGGATTATCACAGCTTAAACATGCCAATGACTGGTTGGACAAGCTAAAGAGTAAATCAAACTTGAACAAAGATGTTGCTGAGACAGTTGAAAGATTGAAACAAAAACTCTACGCGTGTTTACTTCTTCATGTGGATTCAGCTGCATCAGCTCTTGTAAAGCCAACTTCCTAATAGTTTCTATTCATGTTAAAGCTATTTAATGATTATCACATAAGAGTAACTTATTTAAACTTGTCCAATGTACCTGCCTACTTGCAGCCTTGATTTAATATGATTTAGATTTCCAACATTAGGTGTAAATGTTGATAATTAGCGAGTAACAGTATGATATTCGTATCGAATGCCATTATTCTGATAACATTTTGTCCTAAATGTTGTCGTTTTTATGACATTTGCAATAAAATGTACTTGGTTTTATGACATTTGTATCCAAGGTGGTTGTTTTTTCATAAATGTCAAAAAAATAATTTCCCCACATTTATTTCAAATGTCACTAAATAACTGTCCTCAGATCTGTTCTTTCTTATAGTGGTCGTAGAAAGTTTTATTGATAAATTCATATTAATTATAGATGAAATTTGTAACACCCCCATGTACTTAGGCATGGAAAACTGAAAGTTGAGGATTTTTCTGATGGTTTGACCCTGGGAGCCTGTAAAAGTAACCACGAGTCCTAGGTGCATTCGTGGAAAGTGCCCAGTGAAAATGGAAAATATGAGAATTTCAGGAAGTTGACTTACGTGATACCAGACGGACCGTATAAGAAATCAGAGCCCCTCAACAGGCCTTGTAGATAGAGGCCTTAAGGAATCCAAAATTTGTCTAAGTGTGGGAATAACTTACAGAAAGTTTTACGAACCGTAAGTGGATCGACAAGTCGTGTTGTATGTTCATGGCTTAGAAGCTACAATTCCAGTAGGTCAACATTTATGACACCCAGTTCCACGAGCTAAGGTACAGACTGTAGGTGCATCTATAGCCCGTAGGAGGGGCTTTGTGGACGGCTCTAGTAATTTTTAGTGATGGGTGTTTTGGACATTTTCAATTCGTCTAAACCCTAAACTACGTCGTTTTGGCTACCCTAAACTGCATCGTTTTGGTTGCCCTAACTGACTTACCGACCTAACCTCTATAAAGCTGTATTCCTAAATCATTCAAAGCTTTTAGTTCCCAAATTTCTCTTAAGGATTCTCAATATTTCTCTCTCTAAGTCAAAGGTTCCATTGAAGCTAAAGCTTGGAGGATTTGATTAAGGATTTCCAAATTTTCTTCTCCAATCCTAAGAATTCTACTTGAGATAAGTAGGACTTCATT
>JAOTQJ010000011.1:17452899-17475150 GCA_025642045.1 Solanum sejunctum | reverse complement strand
GTAAATCTTTCTATACGGTCAATACCACAAAAATGCATACCCATTTTATTTTGTTTGATTTTTTCCCAATATAGAAAAAATATTGTCTTTTTTCTACGCAGAGGACACCTTCTCCCTAGGTGTAACTGTGTAAACCGCTTTTTCACTTTGAAAAAAAAAAACATTTTTTGTTACGTTTTACTCCCAAATCTTTGGAAATGGTGTAAGTAATATTAATTACAACAACAAAAAGGTAAGAATTGAAGTTGCATCAAAAGCGAAGATCATCGATCCAGCAGCGAGTCAATACGCCTATGATTGGTAATTTCATGTATTCCAATTTATTTGTACGAATTTTCTTTAGAAATTGACAAAATTGGGTTTAATGGAACTTCTGGGTATGTGCTTGTTCTTTTTGTTGTTGTGTTGCTGGAGTAAAATGATGGGTTATTTGATTTTAATATAATGATTATTGTTATTCTGCAATTGAGTGAGTTCACAATGTTCAATTACAATCTATTTTATTATGCCTCAATTCCAAAGGATTTGGGGTCAATTCTATATGTTCATTCTGGACCCATTGCATTCCAGCATTAGTGTGTTTGTTACCAACTAAGTTGCTGACTCTCCAAAAATGTTGCCATACCCGTATTGGATCCTTCAAAAATACACTATTTTTGGAGGATCCAATGCGCAGCCATCGATATTTTTGTAGAGCCGGAGCAACAGAGGTTACCAAGGAAAATATTTTCTTGGAAAACAATTGTGGGTTTCTCATGTGGAATCATAGAAAGACTTCAATATTCTTACTTATTTTCTAGTGTTTGGTAAGTAAAACAATGTTATCTCAAGAGCATTTATATGTAATCTAGCAAAACATTTCATTGGTGGGAAGGGATGGGGAATGGGGCCTTGGGGGTGGGATGGTGAAGGGGTAGGGGTCGGAGCATTGGGTGAATGGAGGAAAATACAATAAACACAGAATGTTACTTATAAAACTTGTTTTTCCTACTTCTATTAAGGAAGTCATTTCTTAACAAACTTGTTTTCCTAAAGAAAATGTTTTTCAAAAATTCTGTCTAACCAAACAAGGGAAAATTTTGTCTTTTAAAACAAACTCGATGTTCCAAGCAAAACTGGACTAGTCTAATAACGACAACTAAGCTTTTATCCTATTAGTTTTATAATGGATGCACTTCGTCAATTTAGTAATATTTTTGATGGGATATATAGCTTTAATTGAGTTCATCATGCCCAATAGAGGTGGAGTCCGAATTTTGAATTTGAGTTCTGAATTCTTTAAAAAGAGAGTTTAATGGGTTCTGGCTAAATAATTTATCCATATTATTTTTTAAAACAAAAATTGGGTTTTGACCAACTGGAGCCATTGCTTTCTCTCTAGCTCTGTCCCTGGTTAACACACCCTTGTCAGTTGTTCTTTCATGATACTACAACTGTGGTATATTTGAGCAATATAGCTCATTTTATAGGTTTTTGATAATTTTGAAGTGAATGCTGTTGTGGGGATGAATCCCTTTTAAGAATCTTTAAATAACTTCGACATGCCATGGTCAAGAACACAAAGTACAATATAGGGGCATCAGACTGGGTAAAACCTAAATTGATCATGGTGCACTCGCTGGAAACTTCTTGCCGAGGGCCTGTGCACCCCCGGGATTAGTCGGGTCTCCAAGAGACTTGAACACCCGGTGCAAATCAAAAAAAAAGAGTACAATATAGGGGCAGGGAAAGCTACTTCATTTGGGGCAGGTGCCAAACATGCTCATAGGCTAATGGAGAGTTGCATTCAGCAGGGCATAATGCATTAGTTATTATTACGTGTGGGAAGTAGGAATGGGAAGGACATTAAAAATTGTTAGACTGCATCAGTGCAAAGTCCTAATGAGCGATTGTTAAATATATCTAAGAATCCAAAATCTGAACAATATAATTTTTCAACTTACTCTTCACATTTGAATCGTTATATCAATTAAACGTCAATGTTCTTCTCTGCTTTCCTTAGGAATTTTTTTCCTTTTTATTAGTCTCTACACTTCAGACCAGTCTTTCTTGCATTGAAAAGTTTCAGAAATTCTAAGAGAATGTCTTCAAAACCATACATCTTTGCAAACTTTTGACTGAGTTAGCATAAATTTAGTTATTTCCTCTATTTTCATTTGATGGATTCAAGTGTTAGACTCTAAATGAGAGCAGAAGTCATAGGAATGTAAGATAATCTAAAATATAGAAGTGCATTTTAGAAAAGCTACTTGCTATCTCTCCTACTCTTGTTAAGTTAAGAAAAGCTAGAGTTATTGGAGTTGAAAGCAGGAGCCTTTAAAGAGGCCTTATTGGAATCACTGCCCAAATATCAGGAAGTATGGATATATTTGTAATATTTCCCACTTTGGATCTGCAAATTTAACTCTTACCTTCTTGTGTTTGTTGTAGTTGTATGCTTGTGAAAGCAAGATGGTGAAGTTGACTATGATTGCTCGTGTGATTGATGGTCTTCCTTTAGCAGAGGGGCTGGATGATGCCCGTGATATTCAAGATGCAGATTTCTATAAACAGCAAGCCAAGTCTTTGTTCAAGAACCTCTCTATGGGCCAGATTGAGGCATCAAGGATGTCTGTAGAATCTGGGCCTTATATTTTCCAGTATCCTTTTATGTTGTTTCATATACAACTGTTTCAATGTTCTTGGTGTGTTAAATCTATCATATCAATGCTTACCAAAGTTTCTCAAAGTACAGAACTACTTTTTAAATTTTATTTAGTGAGATGGTTTGAAGCTAAGCAACAAAGTGATCATCTCCAAATAGCTTCTCTGAATACTCATAGTCAAGATTATGATGTGTGTGTATATATATATAGTTGCCAACAATTGTCAATGTCTTTGTTGCAGTTATAATCAGCACAGCTTGCAGGAGAATTGTGATTTGGTATATACATGAGTGGATTGTTTAGCATCTGCAGTTAGTGTTGCAAAATATGAGGACAACTAGGATTTATTAAATAGTAGCATCACTGGTAGACCAACATGAATAGAAAATGAAAGGAAGGCCCTCATATGTACAAAGTAATCTTCCTCTCCTTCTAATGCTGTGTTTGATCTTTTTCTTTCAAATTACCAACAAAACAGTCCAAGGGATGAAGGACGGATCTGGCTTAATGCTTTCGATGAACTAAGAGGGATTTTTTTTATGCTTTCGTATTGGCTGACTTATTTCTCCAACCATGTATCCCTTTCTTTTCTCTCTTTCAACCTAATTTCTTTCTCAATTTAAAGTAGTAATTTGAATGACATCTACTCTTGGATACACAGGAGCTGAGAAATACATTTGGAAAAGCAGAAGCTGATAAATAAGCACATTGCATTTTATTCTCATTATATCTGTGGTCTGCATTCTGCCTATTTTTCATGGTATGTGTGTTACCTATTTAAGCACTACGTCTTCATTTTTGTGGATTAAATAGTAGCGTCAATCTTGTTGATGGAAGTATGATTTATTGAACAAAATCTGATGGATGGTCTGCATTCCAAGTTACACTTCTTGCTTCCACTACCCTTTCCTTTCTAAAATAGATGTACTTAACTACTGCTTTTTGGCACTAAAAGAAGGTGCTCTTTGGGGATTTAGTGCTCTCTTAACTAGCTCACTCAGTTATAACATTGAAGGCCGTGTTTGTTATTTGACAATGTGTGACCGCTCGTATCCCAAGAAACTTGCTTTTCAATACCTAGAAGACCTCAAGAATGAGTTCGAGCATGTCAATGGGAGTCAAATTGAAACTGCTGCTAGGCCGTATGCTTTTATTAAATTTGGTATGGTCTTGTATTCAATGTGCTGCTATAATTTTTACTTGATCTTCTGTTGAATACTAATCTTTTTTTCTTTCTGCAATTTGTAATTTTTTTCTCATTTCAAAAAGATACATTCATACAGAAGACAAAGAAACTGTACCAGGACACCAGAACTCAGCGCAATATTACAAAGTTGAATGATGAACTCTACGAAGTTCAGCAGATAATGACTAGAAACGTACAAGAAGTTTTAGGTGTTGGTGAAAAGTTGGATCGTAAGTTTCTTATTCCAATGTTTGTCTGACCTTAGTACCTTCTTATTGTATCTGTAAAGTTTCTTGTGCCAATGTTAGCACTACCTTATTAATCTTTTAAGTATCCGTAATGTTACGAATCCTTAATGTTCTGCTCTGTCAGTTTGGCCTTGGAAGACTACCAAATACTGTCCGACAGTTTCTTCGTGTACAAACATTTTATGCTATTATTTTTTTTTTCATTTCTAAGTTTATTATTATCATGATATAGTAGTTAGTGTCATTGCTTATTTGTTATGTCCTAGGAGTCTCTTGCAAATATGGATTTCGTTGTATAATTTCTAGTTCAGTTATAAAGAAATTTTGAGCTTCAAGTTTTCCACTAATGTGCACCAGAAACAAGTTGAAAGGAGGGTGGAAGACATGTCACATTATGATTTACTCATCCTCCTTAGGATTCATTAACTTTTTTTTACAACAGACTTTGGTGTGAGGTTCCTCTACATTTTGGTATACTGTATATTGGTATATATGTCATTTGTAAATGAAATTTTATTACTTTGTCAGTAAACAAACAAACAAAAGACTTTAGTGTAACTGAATTTGATGACCTGTAAATATTGATTCCTCTTTTTTTTTTCTCCCCGTTGTGTGCTCCTGGAAAGCAAATTTCTGTACTCATTCATTTCTTTGATCATAAGGCTACCAAGTTAAAAGCCTCCATGTGTTTCTGTATTACCCTTGTTCTTTCCTCTCACGACATGATTAGGAAATACAAATGATAGCTATTACCTTAGAAATCCATATGTTCTGAATAAGTAGGTTGTTGCGCTGATACACACAAAGCCTATGCTGCTTGTGGTGCAAAGAGTGGAGCAAAATCAACTTGAATTAACATAAAGTTTAAGAATTGCATCAGTTGAGACAGTTTATTGCATTATAGAAATCAAAAGCCACAACTTAAGAACATAACATAACAAAAGAAAATGATTCAAATGACTGATATCAATTAATTCGGGTTAAGACTTATTAATTGTTATTACAACAGTTCACATGTTTGTCAGGAGTCTTTTTATTCTAGTTAGAGACTCGCAATGTCTGTTTAGGAGTAAAGTGGGTTATAAAGAACCTCTGGTTTTACTTTTTAGAAAAATCTTAATTTGTCTTGAAAGACATCATTTATTTATCTATTTACTTTTTATGCATGATTCTTATTTTATTTATTTTTGAGAAATTCCCGGGGGTAGTTGGAATGGAATGCAATTAAATAACAGGGAACTGTACAAACTACAAAGATTCTTATAGTTTACCCAACTCATTTGGAATTGGGGATGGTTGATTAATTGAACATAAATCCAAAAGCACATGTATGTTTTTCTGTCAATCATAACTCATACGACTCTTTTTATGTTGTACATTTGTTATGCAGTTGGTTCTCCCTCTTTTTTCATCCATCTTATGTTCGTTGGACTGTCTCCAATTGTTTGTGTTTGATATTAGATCTGTGATTGTTCAAATATGAAATTCTGCAGAGGTCAGTCAGATGTCCAGTCGCTTGACATCAGAATCCCGCGTATATGCAGATAAAGCAAGAGATTTAAACCGCCAGGTTAGTGCCATGGAAATTCTGAGATATGATCATATTCTTGGCTGAAAAATGTACATTCTACTTTTATCTTCTCAAAAAATGTATACTTTCTACTTTTTATTAGTTGGAATGCAAAATGGTGATGTAGAAGGATTTAAAGGAACACCGAAACTTAGGATTTGTTTTTTTACTTTCTAATGTGCACACAAATGCATATAGTGTATGATGTCACTGCAGAAGATTATGGGGTTCGATATGTCCAGTTTATTGTGGATGGGAATTTTCTACTGTCAAATGGAATATTTGGAGGCCTGCGGTTAAGTTATAGGATTAGACAATTGTTTAACCATGGTGTATCATCAGCAAGGACTTCTGTTCGTTCGTTCCATTGTTCTTTGAAACTTGCACTTAGTTTAGTCCTCATCTGTGCTTCAACTAGGACATACAACAGAAAACGGCAATGAAACTTTTCCCATGTCTACTTGTAGCTTTAGGTCCTATTTGTATTTTTAAAAGATTCAGTTTGAATACTAATTAATTATGAAAGTTTATTTTCTCAACATTTGCATAATGAAAACATGTCTTTATTTAAAATATTAATAATTGTAAACTTCAAATAAATTACTAATTAATCTAATACTATATCAATAAAATATTTCAAAACTCCTGTGGTGGCTGATGGTGGTTGTGGGTGTCAATAGGGGTGGTAGTTGGTAGTGATGATTATAGGTCGTAGCTAGTGGCAATGGTGGTTGGCAGTATTGGTTAATGATGGTGTAGTTGTTGGTGGCAGTTGATAATTATGGTGTATAGTGATGGCCTATGTTGCTCGACTCTTCAAAAATGTCGATGTGTGCATGTCGGATCCTCCAAAAATAGTGCATTTTTGAAGGATACGACACTGGTGCAGCAACATTTTTGGAGAGTCCAAGCAACTTAGGTGATAGCTAATTGTGGTGGTGCCTGATATTGGTGGCATTGTCAGTAGTAATTGATGGTTGTGGTAGTTGATAATGAACAACAGCTTAATGATACAGACTTTGTTATATGTTCTAGTCATTCAAATGTATTTTGGAACTGGATATGAAAATGCTTGTTTTATTTTCTTATCCTTGAATATGTTGATGAATTTAGGCTCTGATTCGGAAATGGGCTCCCGTTGCTATTGTGATTGGAGTTGTTATTCTCCTTTTCTGGGCGAAAACTAGGATTTGGTGATGCGACTATCCCATATGCAGCTTAGACAAGTGTTGATGCATCAAACTCTGATTGTAGTGCTGACTTGATCAGTTGCAACTTAGATACAGCTATGAGATTGTAGTTTTCTTTTTTAACTTGTTTCCCTCTTATGCATGCTAATGAGTTGTGGTGTTTAGACATAAGTCGATTCATGAAATACTGAAAGTTGTTCCCAGAAAAATGGTATAGTGTTATGCAACAATCCATAACAATGTTGTTCTCCCTTCTCCATGGATTTTGTTTTTTGGTTACCCTCCTGCCACTACATGGCGAAAATTATTATATAAAAAGGTAAATTTTTTTTGCTGCGTAGGTGATCCAAATTTTATTTCGTTCAAAAGTAGGATCGTTCTTAAGAACTGCTGTTGAAACTTTTTGAAAGAAATACAATTTGGATCACCTAATTATGTCCAAATAAGTAGGGATGAGAGAGAGAGGAAGTAAAGAATGACAAAATTAATCCAATGGCAAAGATTGTTTACGTAAATTTAAAATTGTAACTATGATTTTAAACTGCTTATTAAAAGTTTCTTAAAATTACATAAAGTTTTTGAAAGTTCCTTAAGATTGGCTTTTAAAAATTCATTAAGTCAAACTAAAAAATTTAGCTAATAAATTATATATTAAAATTGTGAAAATCATACGTTTGTTAAATTTCTTTATATAAAAATTTATAGTAATCAAAAAGATTTGAAGTTAAAAAAAACTGGTGTTGAATATAATACAACAATTGATGAAATTTAATTTATTCAAATCACAAATACAATGACAAAGAATTGTATAAGAAATATTAGAAGAGCTTATAATTTTACATAAAGTTATTGAGTAACTCATAAATTAAAATGTAAAAAAATTATGTCAACTCTTCGTGAGACTTAACTTGTTCTTTCTAAATATTATTTATAAAACAAGATTATCAAGTATTTTTGTAAAATTTAGTAAATATAAAAAGAATTAACTTAAATCATAGCACTTGAATCTAAAGATATTTTAATTTTTTAAAAAATACAAAATGTGCAAAATGAATAATATTTTTAGTTCCATGATTAAAAATAGAAATAAAAAGAACAAGAGGATGAAAAAAAGAAGGAAAAGAAAAAAAAAAGTTAGAAATAGAGAAAAAAAGAGAGAGAGAGAGAAAAGAAAAATAATATAAATATTTTAATTTCATTTAGTTATCAAAATATTAGCCTTTTTATCTTGTTAGATTTAGGGAATATTTTTCACTAAATAAATGATAGTTTTCCAAAACATGAGAGACATTTTTGCACTTGAAGAAGCTAAAACCCCGCAAGCACCCGACGAGCAACACCATTCATTATCCAAAACCGGATAAATCTGGTACGTAAGGATAAATTTCTCCTCTTTTTTGCAATTTTACTGTCATAGCGGGTAGAACTCACCCACTAAATAGGAGACAATTTAGAACAAAACAATATCAAAATACTAAATCCAAAATTATCAGAAACGAAATAGGAGTTTATTAAAAAGTTGGACGAGAGCGACAATATCATCGTCTAAAAATAGCTGCCAAATTTAAATCATGATACGAAGAGCAGCAAAAGACCAACAACTCCGACGAGCTTCTCATAAATGAAAACATTAACAAAAATATGCCACCGCTCCCAACTCTTCCGATCACCATCTTAAGATTCAGCAAATCTGGCATTAAAAAACAAATTGTCTGTTAGATGACATCTAAGCAGAATTGCACAAGTGTTCTCTCAGTAAGAACATGAGCAGAAGTTTTCAATAAGTGATATTATGCCTACCCCAATTCAGAGAGGGTCAAGTGAGCCTTAGCATAGTCAGCAAAGAAGGCATCTTCATCCTGACAAAAGCAACGAGTTGCTCCTCAGTCAACACAGACATCATTTTATAACTTAGATGAATAGTATATACAGTATATATATACTAACCGCAGCATATTTCTCAACAAGGGGGCGGAAAACAGGATCAGAGAGGAGAGCCTTGTCTGATGGCAACTGTAAGAGCCCTTCTTTTTCCCCACTCAAAAGCTCCCTGACAATAATAATGTCGAATATAACAAAATGAATTGATAATAGTTTGCAGTTAATCAGTACACCAGTAATGAACAAACTTTTTTTCCTATTCTACAAACGGAGAACTGCAAAAAGACACGTTTATGTAGTATTCTTACTTAAAGTATGAGTTGTCAAAGACAAGAGGATTGGCGGTCCAAGGTCCCTCAAAACCAGAACGTTCCTTGTGGCACCTTCCCTGGAAAAAATATCACTACGAACTAAGTATGTAGGGAATAGAACCTCACAGAAAATAGGATTAAACAGTAAAACCAGGCAACAAACCAAGGTATGGGCACCAGAGAGTGCAACAATATCCTTGTCAGAAAGACCCATTTGTTTCACGAACACATCCCTCAAGTGGTCAGACCCTGAATTAGGTTTACATATGATTAGCAAGGCAGGCAAATTGCAAGAAATACTATGTTCATCTACACAAAGTATTGCAAAAAGAATCTGCTCTATAGAACTGACAAATTACAAAGGAACAACTTACCCTTGGTGGCATCAGGCAAGCGACCTTCAACAGGTGGTTCTGGCTTGTCCTAGCAAAACAATGTTAACATGGATTCAGATTTCACCAAATGAGTAATTTTAATATTGACATGATTAAGTCAGTTACAGATCAGCATAACCATTTTAGTGAAGGACAGATTGCTAATGGAGAACAGTTGCCTTACAAATACATTTAAATTACGGAAATAGAAAAATCATCTACGTAAGGAAATCACAAGCAGCCAGCGTCACACTTAAACATCGCAAACAGTATGACTTCTCAAACAACCAACTGCAAAATTAGAATCTAGTAGGCATAAATATGCTTGTCATCCCTTGGTCAAGAGGGATGAAAATGTTCCATATTTTGAATATATAAATAATACAAATTTTCTATACATAAAGTAGGAAAGAGAATATGTAAGTGTATGAATCGTCAAATTAATATTTTGCAAGGCAGGAATTCTTCACACACAAACCTTTTCAGTAGCATGAGGCATATGCATATCATAATGTCGCACTTTAACCAATACCAATGGAAGACTTCACAATTAGTAGGAGACTTTTGCCAAAAGCATAAAATTTGGATAGAAGTTCCCAGTATCACATGTCAGTATTTCCTTACAAATAAGGCCTCAAATTTAGAAGTAAACACTACTCAATAGTCATTACAAGTCAATTAGAATTGCTACAAAGCTGCAGAGTCTGACTAACCTGCCTGCCAGGGTGAAAGGGAACATCAGGTCCACCAGTAACCTCGACCGCGACAACACCAGCCAACTGCACCAATAAAAAAAAATAACAAGTCACTTTGGCACAAATAAAAAAGTAGAGAATAACCAACTAACAATCAATACAAGGGTACATACTTGATGGAAATCAGCATGGGAAAGGGTGGGAAACTGCTCCCTAATGGGCTCCAAGAGTCTGAGAGCAATGTCAAGACCATTGTTTGCACCATGTGCTTGCTCAGCTTTGAACCTCATGGTACCAAAAGGACCTCCAGTTTTGGAACACACATCATAGGTACCAGCAGAGTGCCATCTGAGACAGCAGAAAACATCTTTAAGGTCATGGAACAACTTTCCCTTTTCTTTCTCAGAAAAACGTTACTGCTGTAATCTAACGCACATAACATTTCCTATTTCAAATATTCATAAAATGCGTATACCTTTCTTTTCATACACAATTCTCAAATATTACAATTCATTATACCATTAGATCTAATATATTGTATGCACTGTAAAACTACCATATTAAAAACAGCAGTAAAGGGAGGAGAAATTAGTCCTCTTTTGTAAATTGAGCAATCTAACATTTGCAAAAAGAAAAAGGACAAGAAATCAGTGGAAGAAGCAAAAAACCAATTGAAGAGAACATACGCAAGACGGAGCATAATAGGAGCACAGTTCTTCTCAGCAATGAGTGCTCTGAGTTTCCTTTTACATTTATCAACAGCCTTGAGGTAGTCCTGGCTCACGGTGGGATAGGACTTACCCATAGTAATTGATCTACACAGCATTTAAGCACAATAAGATCTCAAGTTTCACAATCCAATACACATCAAGATATTAACCAAGATAGTATGGTCAAGAAGGCTCAGGTATTTGTAGGAAAAAAAAAATATCATGTGCAAGCAGATCCATGCACTTCTTGAAGTTGAAAAAGAAAAATAACCATACTCTGTACACATTTCAGAAAAGGAGTTCATAGAAACTAATTAAATGTGTGTTTAGACGTGAAAATAAAAAATTATTCACTTTATTGGGAATTTTTAAGGTTGTAGTCGTTTACCATACTTTCTGCAAGAAAATATTTAGAATTGGATGTACTTCTTCTAAAGATGATATATACCCCTAATTTCTAAAAATAGCCACTAGATACTATTACAAATATTTTATTATTTAATTTGAAACTATAAAAACTGGAGTTCAAAATGGAGCTATGTTTGATTATAATTTTTGAAAATAATATTCGATTATATGAATGTGTATAAACCATTCATTGCATTTTTGGGTCAAAAATACCCATGTCATTACAATTTTGGCACAAAAATAGACTCCAGCTATTCAAATGAACCAAAAATACTCTTCCTTCAACCGATTGTTCCTAACAAGGGAAAGGGGGCCAATCTTAGCCTTGCACTATTCAAAATGGTACAATTGTGCCCTTGTTCTTTAAATTATATTTCCTTCTAGCTTTGTACGCATTAGGAGTGAGTTATTATTTCTGAACATGATATCATATACATTTATTTGGAACTCCAGTAATGATATGACAAAAAAAAAATTAATTTCGACTATACTTTGATACACTTATTACTTTTTCCTTTTTTTTTTTGGAAACTGGTAATATACTTCAGTACTTATTTTAACCCTAAGTAATCCTAATTTTCAGTCAAGGCCACTATAATAGTTCTGAAAAGAAACAATAAAATAAATATGTAGTTGAAACATTAATGTTGTAATTAAACTCTATATTTCATAGAGTTGGCATTTAAATTAGTTAAACTAATTTCATATCTTTAAAATTCTTTTAGTGAAATCTTTAAAATCAAAAGCACTTGTCCAAAACTTTAAATGGATAACAAAATTATCCTATTTCAAATAGCTCAATGGCAAAATTGACTTATTTTCCATAAGAAGGAAAGGCATTTTTCGTCAATTTGGATATTTAGTGTATTTTTTAACCAAAAATGTAACGGCAAAAGGATTTTTGATCCAAAAAAGTAAAAAGGGTTAAATTGACCTATTTTAAATAGGCAAAAAGTATTTTTGGCCCATTGTCATGTTTATACAATAAAAGATTTGGGTAAAAAATTGAAAAGGAAACATAGTGAATGATGATGAAAATAGGATTTTGGGATTTCACTTGTATTTGCCCACTGATTTTCAAATAGAACCAGAAAAAAAAAGTAAATAAAAATTACGCAATTGGACGGGTTAAATCAAATTTAAGCAGGTCATAAATAGATCAAGATAACAAATGGGCCATGATCCAAATTAACCCGAATTTGCTCGGATCAAAATGAGTTATAGAATGGGAGTCCCCATCCAATTTTTACTAAGTTTTTTTATTTATTTTTTTTAATATTTTAGTACTTAATTAAATTATATTTTTTTAATTTTGATTAATATAAAACATATTAAATTAAAAAATAGTATTTTAAAATAATTTTAACAAAATCTCTCGAGATGGATGGCAACCCGATTTTCAATAGATTGAAATAGGTTGAGCATGAATTGAGTTAATGAATAGATGGATTAATAATTCGCCCAAACTTCAACAAGTTGGGCGGGTCAAATGGGTTGAATTTAATGTTGTCATCCTGATAAAAACCTCCTGTCAAACTAAAATCGCAGTTAAATGATCCATCGAAAGACGTCTACACCATGTTTTTAGAAAAACTATTAGTAATATATAAACCTCCGGACAAACTAAAATCGCAGATAAAAGATCAACACACATTCATCCAAAAGCAAAAAAGTTATTCATAATATATACGTTCATATCAAGATCAGATAGAGTTCATCCCGCATAATTCCAGGCAAAAAGGCATGTCATCAAAAACAAAAAAAAGACAGTCTTTCACAACATCATCAAGGCCACAAAAAGTGATCAAAAATGAGCTGCATTACAGATCCACGTATAAATGAAAGAGATAAGAACCTTAAGGGAGAAGAACGGCAAAATGTTAAACCCTAGAGACGGAGAGAGTGTGGACGGCACGAGCAGACCTGGAATGAAATGAAATGCCAAAATGGGGGAGATAAAAGGGAAGAGAAGGTTCTAGAAGGCAAATATAAACCGTAGGATTAGGATAATCGTGTGGCTGAGATTGAGAAGAAGGTTAGGTGAATTCTCGTTATTAATGGAAAATTGAATTTGGACTTTTTCATGAATCCTGGGATTCCATATCCCATCAAGACGGACTTTTAATTAATTATTTTTTTATTATTAATAGAAATGACTAAATGTCCTTAGTGCCACCATCATCAATGAGCAAATAAACAAGAAAACTAGGTATATAATTATTTTATTACGCTCTCCGTTTTTTTTAAAAAAAGGACATAATTTAATTTAACACAAGGGTTTAAATAAATAAAAAAAATAATTTTGTGATTTTAAATTAAAATTATGTTAAATATTCTAAAATATTGTGTGGCCTTAAATGAATCATATGAAAAATTAAAGTGTTATTAAAAAAGGAAGTGAATTTTTTTTAAAATGAATTTCAAAAAATCAGTTATTCTTTCTTAAAACAGAGAAAATAATAATTTTAATTCTCTTTGTCCCTTTTTAATTATTATAATTTTTACTTTTAGAATCAAATTATATAATTTTTATTATATTAATATAAAAAAAACTTACAATTAATAATTTTTTTTTATTTTTGAATACTTAAAATTCAAAATTTCAAATTTTATAATCAAACTGGATCTATAAAAATAAGTATAAACTAAGTGGATTAGGTTTTACTTTACCACATCATAGCAATATTTTTGCAAGAAAAAAATAAAATAACCAATCAAATTTTTTCAAGAAAAAATAGAGTGACCAATCAAATTGTTTCAAGGAAAAAAATAAAATGACCAATCAATACAAGCACGTAAATGATAGACATGTCATTTCACGAGGAAGTTTTTTTTTAAGTAAAAAACAAATGTGAACGCATGAAAGCAACAAAGATTCCTTTTAAATAAGGTAAAAGACATAAATTCTTCCTAAAAAATTATTTATATATTTAATTATTTAAGTGATTTATTACATATTTATATTATTTAAAAGTGATACTTTTACATATTTAAAATTAACGTAGAAAAATAAAAAATAAAAATAAGCGTGTCAGACAAATTTTTAAAGTAAAAAAAATAAAAAAAATTATTTTCTTTCTTTTTCCCCTCCAAACAAAATATTCTTTCTTCTCCCTTCATCTTCAAATGCTCGTTGTAAGAACTTCTACATCAACATGTAAATAGAACCATGATTAAAATTTAAATTTTATAAGTTGTGAAATATATGTTTTAGATTTATTTTTTGACTTGTATTTTCAACAATTTCGATATCAATAAAAAATCAATTTGGGAAGGGGTTGGTGGCAAATAAAAAATCATGACTTGTATTCTCAACTGTAACTGAATTTCTGGTGGATTTTTTGGTGGCAATTTTTGCCAAAAAAATGGAGTTGAGGGATTCGCTGGTTTCGTTGTTGGTTTTAGGTGAGAAAGGAATTTTTTGGTGTGGCTTTTTTCCGAAAAAAGGAATGGGGAAGACGAAGTAAGGGGGTCAACTGTTTGTTGTCGGTGGGTGGTCGTGATGGTGGTTTTGGACAGAGATTTTGTCTGACATCACTGGGAAACACCACCATTGACCAAGAAACCCAGTTCGTCGGAATCCACCAAAACAATTCCACCCAAAAGCCACCATCACAAAAAAGTCACCTCGTATCAGAGAATCGACAGTTCGCTAGTGACTGTTTTCTCGCTGAAAAACTTCTACCAAACCCCACTTGGAAACAATAATAGAGAAATTTGGCATGCTTTCTTAATCTTATGGTTGAAAACTCTCTGAAAAAAAAAAAAAAGAAAAAAAAAAAGAAGAAGAAGAAGTCTATTTTAAGGGGGATGAAAACAGATCTAAATGGATCTTATATTTTATTTTATTTTATTTTTTTGAGAATTTTAATGTGTATTACATTAATTTACAATTAGAAAAAAATAATTATTAAAGCAAAGAAAATAAAAATGATATAAAAATTATCACTTCTGACGTGGCGTTGATGTAACGCTCACATAGCACCAAGTGAAATACACCGCCTGCTGTGAGTGTGATATTTCAGTTTCAAGTGTGTGAAAGCATCACTTTTGAATAGTATAAGTATGTAATAGGTCACTTAGATAGTTAAAATGTGTAAATGACTTTTCGAAATAATTTCAAAAGAAAATTTATGCCTTTTCCCTTTAAATAATAAAACTTATGTCCTCACTTTTATCATTACCCAATTAATATTCATACCATGTCGTGGAAATGGACACATATAGGTGACCAAAGTGCCCTCTCATGGTCCAATTTATGTAAAATTCTATAACACCTAATTTCTTTAAGTAGGCAAACCCGATAAATAATAACAATAATAATATATTTAATGAGAAAGTAAATTTTGATATACAAGTCACTTATAAAGAGAGGAAATTTTAATTTATCTAAGATTTATTTTCAAAGAAAATGAGGAGATGAATGATTTTTGTCACTCATTGAATTGGTGTAGGATGAATGAAATAAAGGCTTGAATTGGAGTCACGTGCTACAAGATGATGTATCATCAAAAGTTAGAGGAAAGTTTTATGGGAAGGTGGTTAGAATACCTATATTATATGGAATAGAATGTTAACAAATCAAGAGATGGATATGTGGTTATACTAGAAAGTATAAGATTAAAAAAAAAAGGATATTTAGGATATAGTGGAAATGACTTCAGTGGAAGAAGAGATGTAAGAAGGCTCAATAGAATTATCAGAAATCAAATATGAGGTCTCATTAATCTTGAATTTGATTAGTCGCAACCAAGATAATTTAAAGCTCTAAAATATCAAAATACTCTAGGGGCTTCTAAAAACAATATTGAAACTCATTCCAGAGCTAAAATCCCTCCCCCCCCCCCCCTCCCCCCAAGTCCAAATCCAATAGAATTAATGAAAATCCAAATCTAGCATCCAAAGTCAAAATGTTGACCAAAGTCAAATCTTGATCATATTTAACTCAAATTCCAACAAAGACCTCTAAACCACGAAACAACTCCAAATTCAAAAATGACAACTCTCTTATACTAATTTTCACATTTTGTAACTGATAGAGCTAACAAATTTCATTCCGAGACTCAAAACTCCTTTTAGTACCAAAACCACTTTTGAATAATTTAAGTTTTTAAAAACTCAAAACCACAAAAAATTTTAACTTTTCAATAAAATTTCAAAACTAACCCAAAATCTAATCGAATGTGAATTGAAATAACTATTAAGCGGGGTAAAATGATAGTTCTTCTGAAGATTTCAAAAATGCTTTCAAGACATTATATTATTCACTATTAAAAATCATGTTCATCTTCGGACATAAGAATATGGTGACTTTCAGGGGTGCGGCATTAACATTCAGCAACTCTTTATTTTCAGATTTAGGTTCAAACTTTCCCCCTTTCTTTGCCTCCATTTTTCTTTTGCCTTGCGAGGCTCAAAGATGTACAAGTAGTTCGTCATTTCTACTTGAGAACATGCTTAACTCCATATCATGACCGCGTGTGGCTAATTTCTCAAATGACTTGGGTTTGATACCCTGTAAGATATAACGAAGTACTCAGTGCATTTCTTGAATACACATTTCCATTCTAAAAGCCTCGCTAAGTCTATCTTTGCAATTAAGGCTCATATTCCTCCCTCGATTGATAAACTCGATAACACATTCATCCTTCAATTGATGTTTATTCGTGAGCTCAACCATGCTCACGTTACGCCTTATGCTATAAAAACAATTGAAAAATTCATGTTCAAGTTACTCCTAATTAAGTATTAATGGAACCATCCTCGAGATCTATGCACTAAGTAAAGACATTTCCTCGCAAGGATCGCACAAATGTTTAATTGGATAGTCTCCATTTGTTCTAGCAATATTGAAAGTTTCAACAAAATGTGCAATGTATTGCTTTGAATTTCCTTTTCTACCAAACTGTTGAAACTTTGAAGGTTGGTAAGCTACATGCATCTTCAAAACATCAATTCTTGATGCGTATGACTTGAAATTGGTAAATGAAGACTTCAAAGAAACATTATACTTATCCTTGGTAGTCTCCATAATGAAGTTCTTCAGTTGATAAATGGGAATTTTCCCCTCGACAAATACTTGTAGTTCATCACCAACATGTACTTGTTTTGTAGATGAATCTCCTCTTTCTTGTACTATCAGACGTTTTTCAAGTGTATGACTCGAGTCTCCCTTCATAACTTTTTTTTAACTTTGTCCGTCAACCTGACAATTCGACTATCTTGATCTTGCACATATTTTGTCAAACCTTCAATTGTCTTTGTCAAATTCGTCAGCTACTCTTTAACAGTTAAAGTGTTAGTCACCATTGCTTGGACATTAAAGATGACGGAGTAAATAAAGTACGAATTTTACCTTAAACTAAAATTTGATTGGAACAAGTTACTAGGAGTGACTAGAGTAGATTTAGTGATCAAGACATCTTCTTCTTCTCGACTGGTATGATCCTTCATCTTAAATGGACTGAGTCAGGACAATGTATTTTCGACAATCTTTGCTATATTTTCTCTTTCTTCCAATTCATTTAGAAAGAATATTGCCCTTTTGAAGATGAAAGGTCCACAATAGGAATTGATACGGATGACACTTGAAGTGCTCATTGACCTAGGAAATTTGCTTTGTTCCTAGTGAGAGGTCCCAAGCTTCCAATAGTACCATCTAGTATGTTTTCCACCTCAGAGGAAAATTTAGAATCAATAGTCTTAGCAATGACATATTTGAAACCAAACTTCTTCGATGCCATGTTAGCATTCTTGAAAATTGATGATTGATGTAAAGAGATGAGAGGTACCACTGGGCGTGTCAAATTTTGTGTCTACAAATCTTTAATCGAGAAAATAAATAATTAAGATAGAATAATTGGAGTAACAAATGTATACTATCAATTCCAAAAAATGTAGTGGATGTGACAATCTCTATGATAATCCTCTGATTCTTTAAATAATATGATCTATGCCGAACTCGAATTTGATTTAGATCATGAGCGTGAATAGATTGATCTTGAATCTTGTCTTTGAACTTGAACTTAATTTAATTATCACAAACACTTTATGATTATGACGAATAATTCGCGTAAGCAAGTATCTTGATCTTGAACATCTTGATTTTTCACTTTGTTCTTCATCTTGAATTTGAACTTGATTGCTTGAACTCATAGATTGTAAAGAATTTGTAGTCTTTTATCCATGAACCCTCTTGCCTCTTGTTCTTCCAGAAGCTCCCTTTTTTAAATAATAAAATCTCCATTATAATTGTAGTGAGTGGTGTACCCACGTGATTTGATTGGTATGTTTGAATTGATCAATCATATTCTTTGGTGGGAGGCTCTAATTCGATTGGTTAAAATGTGTCATATATACATATGGGATATTTTAGTGCATCATTTAATTTGAATTGGATTATTATATGACTTTGACACACACTTTGATTTTAGTGGCTCAATTAATTTGACTAAGATTGCCACTTAACTTTAACACTAACATGATTTTAGTGACTAATTTAATTTAACCTAAATTGCCACATTATTTGAATTATTTTTTTGAATTTAATACAATTCAAATTAATTTTTAGATTTAAATCCAATAAAATTTTAATACTTACAAGTATAATACTTCTTCCGTCTCATTTTAGTTATCATGTTATACTTTTCGAAAGTCAATTTGACTAATTTTTAAAATTAAGTTAAATTAATATTTCAAAATAAAAAATTTAGATATTCACAACAAGAAAAATATTATTGATTGCAAATTTTTTCATACTAATATGATTATTATGTTAGCCAAAGATTATATTGTTTGACTTTAAAAATAAAAACTATGACAACTAAAATAAAACAGAGAAGAACGTTAATATATCTATAGCACTTTTGAAACTCAAAATCTTAAATGATATGTCATATAATTTATGTTGCTATAATAGCTTGTTATCGAAGAAGTTTAAGTTGGACGCTTTCCAACATTAGAAAGAGATTATCTTTTTTTCAAAAGAATCTTAATATGCAACTACGATCTAATAGCTTTTCTGACTTTCAATTCCTTGATAAAGCGGACTCGCATTTCAACAGACTACAAAAATAAATAGACATTCACTTAAATTTACACCAGCCTGTCAAGTAATTAAGCCTCTTCTAGTCTTCACCTTAAACAAATCAAGCAGTTGACTCCTCTTCAAGCTCCATTTTGTGTATTGTATATTCCCTCTCAAACAACAAAAATTCCTGCATGAAATGTGACCTTCAACTTTAGTAGCAGTATCTAGTTATTGCATAGCAGAAAGTAAATGAACAACAAGACAACAAATATATCGAGCCATGATTTCATTAATAGTGGTTGCAGAGGATCCCAATATACACTACCAAGAAATGGTGTAATCTTAAAACATCCTGCTCATGACACACGGTCTGTCGGCAATAATGAAGTCGGATGTGTCCAGATAGTAAATGAAGTCGGAGCAGTGGGTAAGGATGAAGGGAATCAATTCACAGCCACACAACTTGGTTAACAACATCAAGGACTTGAATAAAGACTGGAGAACTGCTAGAAAATCTAAGTTGTTGTGGAAGGTGGAAGAGTTTCTGAGTGAAGCGACTTTTGCAAACATAAGTCATCCTAGTTCATAAAAGGGTAGAAGCCTGGGAGTTAGCTTACCTGCAACTGATTCTGACTGAAGAGATGAAGAAATCCAATTTCAGGATTTGTGACAAGGTTGATCAACTCATCATGGCTATTAGGTGGATTACCAGATTCCACGAGTGAAACAGAAACCTACAAAAGAGCTTAGCAGATCAGAACTGGGAGAACAGAAACATTCTTGTAGCTTTTGCTTCCATTCAAACATTCAGAATTGTCAAATAAGATTAATGAAAAGTTGTGGTTATACGCATTTTGATTTTGATTTAGATGGATAGCACACACAATAGTAGAAGTTGTTTAATAGAGTGTATTAGCAAAATTACTGCATGGATTAATTAGGTGTACTAGTAATACCTTGTTGGTACACTTTTTCATGCTATATATAACTAATGTTACACTCTATTGTGAATTAAGATGTGTATTACTAATACCATGGATTTTTACGTATTAATAATGCAAGGGAATTTAATGCATGCATTAGCATGATTAAAGACCCAATTACCTCTCAAAACCTTTTTTTATATTTTTTCCACTATATTTGTGGAGGGCATCTTTGTATATAAATAATTTTTTTTACAAAAATATACGATTTATGCTATTTTTTTAATACACCAACTAAACAATACATAAGAATTATCCCTTCATGATCAATGCAAAGTATTACTTATACACTCTATTTAGCATTATTTTTATACACCCTACTAAACGACCCCTAAATAGTTGAAAATTATGAGTTCCAATAGAAAGCTCACCTGCATACAACGTAGAACGACTTCAGGGATGCAACACCTACGACAAAGGCCATGAATTATGTAGGTTGCAGCGCCTTCAATAGAACCATCACTGCCAGAATACCAAGCATCTAATCGAGATATCTCCATTGTAACTCCAGCTTGAAAGCGAACAAGCTCCCCTTTAATAAGAAACAACATAAATTAAGAAGATGAAGGGGTAATATATAAGAGAAAAAAGAAAGGGAAGAAAAAAAAAGCAGTGAGCTTTATCAGAATTCCCATTTACAGATCATGCCAACTAGCTGATTCTCACATGCTAATGAGCCGTAGAAGAGGTTAGCACTAGCTTAGAGTAAAAAAGAAGCCTTTTGAGTGATTCTATGGTCCAAAAGGTCAAGAACAGGTTAAGATATGCATAATGAGGTTGACTTCAAATGGTAAAAGATTTGATGATGTGTTTTGGACTTATGGTGAACTTAGAAATATAGAATCACGGGTAAAACTACAGAAACAATCAAAGATTTTGACAATAGAAGATACTCATACAACATGTCAATCAAGAGATCTGACATTACTCGAGTTTCAACAAACCTCATTGGATTCATTGGTAATAATACACAGGTAAAGATTTTTTCCCAAAAGTGAGGGATCATTGTCTTGATCTATATATACTGAGTTAAAAAAAATTTAAGAGATACCAATTAATGATATTACAGATCACAAAGCAACTATAAATAGGGAATGGAGAAGCATGTTCAACCAAATGAAATTGTTATAACTTTCATTATATGCAATATATGAACACAAAACTACATACTAAAAATAAAGTAGTACCTAGACGCTAGCAGAAAAACTATTTGAATAAATTCATACCCATTCCCAAGATGTCAGCAGTTCGACAAAAACAATGGCCAATCCTCTACTACATTTCGGTTTTTATCTATCTATCCACAGAGAGCAAGAGAAGAATTACTGACTGATCATACTTGAGCATAGAAGAGTTTAGCAAAACTTAATAGTCAGGCAGGCTGACAATGTTTCTGGATATTAAAAATGTGTTTCAAGAAAACTCTATTTTCCTTGACAAAATCATTCTCCAGTATTTGGTTACAATAAATTGTGGAAAATATATTTCTGGAAAAATATTATTTTTACAAGGAATATATATTTTCCACCAAGACAAAAAATGATCAAATCTCACATGCGCAAAAAACATTTCATATACAATATCCCAACTCTTAATAAAAAACACCAGTTCTAATCAACTCGACATTGCAGTCAACTAGAATTTGCAGTCTACTCTTCCAGGTTTGCACCCATTCCAATCTGGTGGGACTATGTGGTTCAAGCAAACATGTAAATTTTTTGAGAGATGCTAAAACAGTAAATAGATCAAACAAAATGTGGTTGCGTAGGCATTAAGTAAGCACAGGTGAAATGAGAATGTATACACACAGATAAAAAGGATAGAAAAGAAAACACATAAAATTGGAGGAAAGAAAAGAAGAAAGATGGAACACCAGAAAACTAATTGGAAACTACAAATGAATATGTTAGAATAGGAATAGGATTACATAGTCCCATTTAGAATTGGAATAGGCATAGTATGTTGTTTCCTAGTTGGATTTGGATTAGGTTGTAGTGTCTATAAATAGGGTCTTTATGTAG
>JAOTQJ010000011.1:17423643-17437743 GCA_025642045.1 Solanum sejunctum | reverse complement strand
ACCTCGCCCTCCTCATCCTTGATACACTTCACTTGGTCCAAGTCGCGAGCTTTCCTTTCTCTTACTTTAGCGAGCCTATACAATCTCGTCCCTGCCTTTATCACTTAGTTCCTCATAAAGGCGCTCAAACGCTGCTGACTTAATATTTGTCACCGCCATCTTTACTTCTGACTTAGCCGTCTTATAGACTACCTTAAGCTTTTGCTTTTCATCTTCATCCTTACACTCTAACCACTTTGTGTAAGCGACCTTCTTATTTTTCACTTTGCCCTGCACTACATCATTCCACCACCAATCGCCCTGACATCCACCAAAGGTCCCTCTCGAAACCCCTAGTACCTCGGTAGCTACCTTTCTTATGTAACCAGCAGTCCATTAATTCAAATTTCCAAATTGAAGCTTTGACACTTCAAAACTACATTGAGAATACAATCTACAATAATGATTAGATTTTAAAGATCAAACTAAGTAGTTTCACATCAAAAAGTTAATTTGAATCATATGAATTAAGACAAATGGAGTAACAATTAAGCCTTTCCCAAAGACAAACACAACTTTTTTAGAATGGTAACATGTCCAAGACATGCACAATACTTTCACTACCAAAAGTAAGATGTGGAGAAAATTGTCTAGTGATAATTAAAGAACACAGGTATTAAAAGGTTGACAACTTATTTCCTTTTCCATAAAGATGCCACAAGAGAGACCATGAAGCTGCCTCGTCAAGCAAAATCCGAGCCTTCTGTCTCATCAATTTGTCCTCCATAACTCTGTGCATTTCATTAGAACCATACCTACAGGAAAAATTTATAAAATATTGCAGTCTCACATGAAAACACAATAGATATATCCTCTATAGGGGACTAGATTACAATGTTCACAGTAACATTAGAGGATTTGGCAAACACCATCAGTTTCACAAATTGGCATGTTAGATTCTTTTGTTCTACTATTTTAGACATTACAACAATTATCCTTATCCTTTTTATAAAAATCACTTTCTCTACAGATCAGAGAACGAAGAATTATTTTACTAAAGGAGGAAAATTCGCTTCATAACAGCAGTTGCAGGTGATATTGTTATTTAAATGATAGCAGAAAGGACACAGCAAGAGAAGAAAAAGCACCCTTTGGACCAAAATGGAAAAAACTAGTACTTCCTCCATCCCATATTAATTGTCATAGTTTCCATTTTTTGAGGCAAACTCTATAAACTTTAACAAATATTTTAAGATGTATTTTTTCATCATTTTATATGAAAAAAGTTGCAATTAATGATACTTTTTGTGTAGTTTTTGAATATCTAAATCTTTATTCTAAAAATCAAATTAATTTAATCTATTTAGCTTTAAATACTAGTCAAATTGATTTTCGAAAAACGCAACATGACAATTAAAAGGGGATGGTGGGCGTACAAGGTTTTGGGTGACTCTGTAAGGCCTTGCTTATTTTCATTAAGATTAAGACGTCTGAATTTGAATGCACATCATAATGATTAAGATATTGTCTCTAGATCTGAACACTGAATGAGTAGGATTGTTTTGTTTTCCAACATTTGAATGTGCATGATTTATTGATTTGTAAACATAATAAATATACTATTCAAATAAAAATTAATTAAATATATTAGAATATATATATTTAATAAAATAATAAATGAAACATTTATGTTTGCTAATGATGATGGATAGTTTGTAGGCATAGTAATGGTTAATGTTAATAGCTAGTAATGGTGGTGGTCATAGCGGTGATGGTGGAGATAGTGTAGTGGCAGTTGATAGTGATGATGATGGTTGTAATGGTGAAGTTACGTTAGTAGCGACAGTATTAATGGTGGTGCTAAAGAATGTGTGGTGACTAATGATGAGTTGGCAATGGTGCTAGTTGTGATAGTGGAGGTGGTAAGTAGTAGGAAGTGATTGCAATGATGGTAGTGGTTGATAGTGTTGGTGGCAATGAGAATGAATAACTATAATGATGGAGATATTAGGTGCGGTAGAGACTAATAGTATAACGTGGCTGGCAGCAGTGGCGGTTATGATGGCAAAGGTGGTTAGTAGGTGTAATGATAGTTGACAATGATGGTCGTGGTTATGATGACAAAGGCGGTTGATAGGTGTAATGATAGTAATTGTGAATATAGTGAAAATTATTCACACAAAAGTGATTTCAGAAAAAAATTATTCGCACAATAGTGCTTAAATCTTAATGTAAACAAATGCACTTAATGACCAAAGGCCTGAACCAGTCAAATTCAGACCTCTATTGAGTGCAAACCAATAAGGTCTTATTCTGATCTTCCTGAAGGAATGTCAACCTAAATTTGAGATCCTAGTTTGTAAATCTAGATAAAGTCAGAGAGAAGCTTATCCAATTTTTCCAAGTTATATAAGCTTCAAAATATTTCTGCAACAGGAATTTGAGATTGTCAATCACTTCAAAGAACACAGGCATGTAATTTATGATACTTAAGTACTTTTGGATCAAAAAATGCACTTATGTGTAGGGTGGAAACCGTCAAACTGCACCAAAGTGGTAAACCAAATCAAACTTAGTGGTTTTGTTTGACTTGGCTTGGCGTTTCAAACCAAAAACCAACCATAATTAGTTTTGTTTGGTTTTTAACTAAAAGAAAGGCAAACTGAAACCAAACCAACACTATATTTATTTGAATTTCGTAAACATTTTGTATGGTTTGGTTTGGTTTTTAACTAAAAGAAAGGCAAACTGAAACCAAACCAACACTATATTTATATGAATTTCGTAAACATTTTGTACTTTGAAATATTTATTATAATGTAATCTATATGTATTTGTTAAACTTTTTCATAATTCATGTTTCCCAACATAGTATTTCAAGTTTGAACCTACAAGTTTTGATGGTACAAGAAGTCTTTATAGATTTATAGTCCGTGAACATCTAGTAACTCAAATAAAGCCCAACGCAAAACCCTATTCATTTTCATAATCTTTTATTAATAGTACTTGTTCTGTGGGTTTTCATTATCTTTATTGTTGGTAACACTATATTTTAGTATAATGACATGACTTATGTCACTCTTCTTTTATTTTCTTTGGAAGCGCCATATAATTATTGTTACTAGGCCAAAAGAAACATTTGAAAGCATTAGTTACATATTTTGTGTTGCAGAGACTTTATTGGGACGAAAAACTCGGGAAAAAAAACAAATAAGATCAAGAAAACAATTCTTGTTGGGTTGATAAGGTTTACAGATTTTAAAAAGACGACATGGTTTGGTTTGGTAAATGAAAAAACCTAATCAAACCAACCTATGTACACCCCTACTTGTGGGATTCTATTAGTTTGATCTTGCAGAAGGAACATCAAGTCAATTTCGACATCGTAGTTTGTTAATGTGGAATAATTGAGAGAAGTTTATCCAGTTTTCGCCCAAGTTAAAGAGGATTCAAAATATTTCAGCGGTAGGAATTTGGGATTGTCAATCACTTCAAAGAACCCAAGCATATAATTGATGATGCTTTGAGTATTTTTGAATCAAAACAGGTTCAGTGAAAGTAACTAAAAATCTAACAAACAAAGCCATAATCCAAAAAGCATATTCTCACACATTTCATATGAATTGAATATCCAACTTAGGGGTGGTAATTGGGCAGGTTGGGTTAAATTTAGCAGGTTATAATGGGTCAAGACATCAAACGGGTCAAGATCCAACCCAATCCAAATTTGTTTGGGTCAAAACGGGTTGAGTAATGGGTTACAGAGCGGATCAAGACCCAACCCGACCCAATTTTTACTAAGTTTTACTTACTTTATTTGTTCTTTTTCAATATTTTGTGCTTAATCAAATTATATTTTTCTTTATTTTGGATATATAAAACATATCAAATTAAAAAAAAAAAAAAGTTCTCTAAAAATATTTTGACAAAATCTCTCTCAAGTCAATTCAGGTTGAATATCAACTCAATTTTAAATGAGTTGAGATGGGTTGAGCTAATAAATGGATAGGTTATTAACCCGCCCAAACTTCAAGGGGTTGGGCGGGTTGAAAGGGTGGGGTTTAATTTTACTACTCCTAGTCCAACTGTCCTTTTAACTTTATTGCAACCAATACTCAGACAACACTTTTCCATCTCTCAACAATACATCTCTTTCCTTTTTTTCCTTTTTCTTTTTATCGTCTTTTCTCATTCATTAAACTCATCTATTTCTTATTTCTATATCAAAGGTAACTTCTGAAATTAGTTTTTAAACCAGTCAGCAATATACAAAACACGTTGTCAGCTCACTAAAAGATATAAACAGTTTAATAAAGACAATCAATTTGGGATAGAATGCACTACGATAGAGCAACATACATACCTAATTGATTCTGAGACTTCACGGCAACAGTTCTCAAAATGTAATATCAAATCAGGGATAGAAATTAACCCTACAGCAAATAGAAACAGAAACAGCTAGGTATCAAATTCCAAAACATTCATTCGGGGCATACTGAGAAAACTTTCTCCTCAAGACTGACAAATTGATCTATGGTGCATAATGTCCATATATGTACAGTTCAAGTCTTTCCAAAACACAATTCAGGTCGTACATAAGATCTAACAGTCCTAACATGTCCAATCTGTAAATAAATGAGGGAACCAAACTATTAGAAGATTGATTTAAAAAATATCAAATGCTCCTTATTCCACACGCATGATCCATGCCAAATAGCAAAGAATATGTCTTAACAGAAATAATTCCAGAATTTTTTTGTGTGGCTCTCTCAGTTTCCTATTGAATCCAGCTTCTACTGAAAGCACCGCATGTCATCTTCATAAATATAGAAAAAATCAAATAGGATTGTGAATAATTCAAAATCTGATCAACATAAAGATTAAAGAGCTTGAAATGCCAACTTTAACATCAGATCTGTGTAAGCGACTAAAAAACATGTAGACGTCTTAGATACGAGATTTCACCAGAAAAGAAACCATCAGCTCACAGTAGAAAAATCATTAAATTAGTTCTTTAGTCTATAAATCTAAATAATGAGCATGCAGAAAAAAGGAAGCTAAATGAACACAAGATAACATAAATCACTATACAGAGCTTACAAATATGTATCATGCCTCTACACTTCTCAAGCTGGAGTTAGACACACAACACGAGCTTTTTAGTCCTAAAAGAACCAACTAGTCAACTAATCCACTACACCTCAATCCCAAACAACCCTAATAGACTAATGATTTAAAAATTTGAATCACGAGACCTTTTTGCAAATATTAAAAAGAAGAAAAACTCAATCAATATGGAAGGTCCATTATTTTCTGTTTTTTCAAGGGAATAGGTTCTATTATTATATTTCAATTGTGAATCTGTCAGATGTCTAAACAATATTCAAGTAGATATAACAATATATTTCAGCTTTTTGCAAGATTACTTAAAAGATATTCCAGGTTTTCTACTCTCAAAACATCATAATTCAAGACATCACCGCCCAAGCATTTTCTGTTGATTAAAGAATTGTGACCTCGCCCTCCACCGTAAATAGGTCTATAACTAGTTTAGAACAATCTTACTAATAAGCACCTTGAAGAGCTGAATCCAGTAGGGATGCAAATAAAGTAAATGTTGAGTCTCCACTGTTTTGTGATGCGTCATGCTCCTCCTTGCAAGTTCTAAGGGAAAGGCTTCCACCTCGGCGAATCAAATCAGTATCTGTATCTAATATCCCATGGCTATCAAGAGAGGGTCTCCTCCTAGAAGCAGTTTGTATTCCAGAAGGTGTTAGATCAGCATCAATAGTTTCAACTTCTTGTTTGATATGCTCCATAAAAAGTGCGCCATTCGATCTGATTTCACTGATCCTAGCAGCGGACCTTTCCCGGTGAGGAGATAGGCTTGAACCTGAACTCCTTTTCCTGCCCATGGTGCTGATTCTTTAGTGCCAGTATGAATTCTTTTAAAAGGAAAAAAAAACATACAACAATTAATAGAATATGTCTAGCTCATAAAAACCATTCAATGCAGTGACGAGCATATAGTTGCTACAAACATATAAGAAAGAGACATTCAACTACTAGAGTCTAGATACTCGTACCCTATGTTGCTCAGACTCTTCAAAAATGTCAACAGGTGCGTGTTGGATTCTCCCAAAGTACTGTATTTTCGGAGAATCCGACACGGGTGCGGCATTGAAAGTGAAGAGTCCACACAACTTAGCTTGTAGCAAAATAGCCGCTCCAAGGTCCACTACACACAGATCTACATTCTCTTATATTAATATTACAGTATCCAATTGTATTAGTTCTATTATCTTTCTCCGATGTTTTGTTAGGAAGTTCAGCATTCCTTTTTTACTAACCATGGTATACGAGCAACAGGCCAGCTTGTGTGCACCTCGACTAATTCCATAAAGTTCTAGTTATCTCCCACCAACCAGCTCAAAGATATCAAATAATAACAACAATATACCTAATGTAGTCCATTTAATGGAGTCTAGGAAGGGTAGAGTATACAGAGACCTAACCTCTACCTCAGAGGTGAGGTAGAGAGGTTGTTTCCGATTGTTCCCTAGCTCAAGGCAAAAACAATCTAGAAAAGACAATGAAAGTATAATAGACAATAGATAATAACATAAACAACAAACAGTAATACAACAGTATTACAACAAAATTATACTACAAACAAATCACACGAGATAATAGATAGTCACAAATATCAAAGAGTTAAGAAACTACAAAAGTAGTCCTATGACTATTACAAGGGCAACAAGAAAGCACTCCTACCTGCTAACCTTCTACCCTTATTCATGTCCTCCACACTACCCGATCTAAGGTCATCTCCTCGATAAGTTGCAAGTGCGCCATAACTTGTCGAATAACCTCACTCTAGTACCTTTTTAGTCTACCTCTACCTCTCTCGAATCCATCCATAACCAACCTCTCATGCCTCCATACTTGAGTATCTGTTCATTACCTTATCATATGTTCAAACCATTTCAACCTTCCTTTCCCCATCTTGTCTTCCACCGAAGTCACCCTCAACTTGTCTCGAACAACCTTATTTTTAATTTTATCTCTCTAAGTATACCCACACATCCATCGCAAGCGTCACTTTCAACTTCTAAATATGAGAGTTATTGGCCGAGACTCCACGTCGTACAACATAGCTGGTCGAACTACTACTTTGCAAAACTCGCATAACCTCCATTTCATCCCCCCTACACTAATACGGTGAGTGGCATCCTCGTCAATCTCTTAATTTCTCTAGATAATCGATCCAAGATACTTGACACTACCTCTCTTTTGGATGACAGGTGTATCAAGCCTCAGTTACACATCAGCCTCATATATCACATCATTGAATTTGCACTCCGAAATTTCAGTCTTGGTTGTGCTTAACCTGAACCCTTTAGACTCCAAAGTTTGTCTCCAAACCTCTAACTTAGCACTAACTATATTGCGAGTCTCATCAATCAAAACTATGTCATCCACAAATAACATACACTATGTCACCTCACCTAGACTATGTCATCATCAAGGAAAATAAAAATGGGCTAAAGATTGAACTAAACCCTGTGCAATCCCATCAACACCAATGGCTTTGAGTCTCCTCTCACTATTTTTACTCAGATCTTGGCTTTATCATACTTGTCCTTAACCGACCTAGGGTACGCTATAGGTACAACTCTAGCCTCTAAAGTTCTAAGCACCTTAATGGAACCTCCCTAGAGACTTTATCGTAAGTCTTTTCCAGGTCGATGAACATCAAGCGTAAGCCCTTCTTCCTCTCCCTATACTGCTCCATGAACCTTCTTACAAGATGAATGGCTTATTTAGTCAAGCATCTTGGCATAATCCGAATAGGTTCTCAAAGATAATTACAATCTTCCTCATCCTCATCTCTACCGCCTTCTCCCAGACCTTCATAGTGTGGCTTAGCAGCTTGATACCCCTATAGTTATTACAATTTTAAATGTCATTCTTGTTATTGTATAACAGAAGCATAGTACTCCATCTTCATGCTTCAAGAATCTTTGTTGTCTTGAAACAATATTAAACAACTCAGTCAATCACTCTATACTTACCCCACTTGTGCTCTTCCAAAAATCTACCAGAATCTCTAGGCCCATTGAAATCTCTTCCCGTGAAAATATTCTCAATGCTTGGCATACCTCTCACCACCTCATCCAAAATCTCCTCAAAACTTTTCTCATCTTCATCCAAGCCCGCAAGCAGTGCATATGGACTAATAATGTTCTAAGCATATCCTCTGAAGGTAGCAAAAAGATTGAAAATGTCTCTCACTAGATTGAAATGGCTTGAAATAGCTTTCAATAATTTTATTAAGCATTAAGGACTTTAAATAACCAACATAAAACACAAAATATGCCTAATATGACATTCAAAAACTAACTAAAATATCTCAATAAACTAATCTATCTAATAAAAATTTATAAGTCAAATTATCCTAAATTTAAGCAACTTATTTCACTAAAAATCACTACAGTAACTAAAAGCAATTTTGAATACTCCTCTTTTGCTTTAGTTATTGCAATTTTAAAAACTGCTCCTCAATTTCTAGTTTAGTGGTGAGTGCTGAATTATTTTGATTGTTTTTTAACTTGCTAAATTTCTTCTTCTTTTGGTTTTGTGCTTAAAAAAATACCATCAATGATCTTCTCTTGTTTGAAAGTGCTTTCATTCAAAAATTGATAGGATTTGCAGAGAATTGTGAGGGTATATCTTCCATCACAACTTCCCACAGATCATAGGCTTCAAGATCTAATTTCATTTTTACTGGCCAATTGATAGTTTTTGCCAGTGAAAATTTTTGGGGCATTCAAGGAGAGACTATTACTTGCCATTTAAAGTTAACAATTGATTCAAAATATGAAAAACGCACGACTTGAAAATAGCTGACGGGTCAAAATGAATAGAAAAATAGCCCTCATGAGTAAAAAGTAACCTTGATGGGTCAAAATGGGATGGTAGTTCTTTGGAAGAACTCATAGATCCCGCAAAATCAATGAAGTTCTTGATACCACTGTTGGTTTTTTTTAAAAGAATGAATGGGGCAGCAAAAGGATTGAAAATGTCTCTCAATGGATTGAAATGGCTTTCAATAGCTTTCAATAATTTTATTAAGCATTGAGGGACTTTAAATAGCCCACATAAAATACAAAATCTCTCTAATTTGAAATTCAAAACTAACTAAAATAACTCAACAAACTCTCTATCTAATAGAAATTTAAAATTCAAACTATCATAAACTCAAGCAACTTGTTTCACTAAAAATTACGACAGTAACTAAAAGCAAATTTCGACATCCTCCGAGGACTAACTTATTCTTCATCATCCCATCATTGACCCTCCCAACCACCACCACTTGCTCCCTAAGCTCTTCATCTACTAAGAATCCTACTCCATTCCTATTCCTCACACCTCAATCCTAATTCCATAAGGTCTTGTTGTTCCTACTAGCACAGCCAAAAGGTATTAAATAACTCCATCCACCAAGCATTGAATAGATGAGAAGAATTCATTTAGTATTTTTGTTTTCACTAAAATTTGGATTAGAGAAATCATGGCTCTCAACTCACTCTATTGACCACTCGGTCAAACCCTTTATTATAAAACTATCCTCTATAAGAATTTTCAGAACAATAGTCAGGTAGCTCTAAAGTTTTAGCATGTTCACAGCATTGAAGGTGCACACCGTCTGCCAATCATTTGCAAAGTTTCTCTCCCTTACTGACATGGTCAAGTGGTACATCCAAACGTCTTTTGCCAAGGATTTTCTCTCACTTATGTGTGCACGGCCTCTTAAATTTAAGGTCAAGTAGGAAATAATGGAGCCAAAGGACTAAACAAGTGCAACAAGATTGTTAATCAGTGTCCCCTTACTTCATCAAGTAAGAAGATAGTCAATTTGATGCCAGACAATTGGTTCAGAGTTATGGAGAGATAGAAAGACTTGACACCTACAGAAAGAACTAGGAAAGGTAAATAAATACAGAACTAAGACCTGAAAGCCACACCAAAAACAAGTGTCAATCTTAGGCATTATATATATGAATCTACACTCTGCGCACATTGTCCTGCCGGAGTAGTGGTCAGTGGGAGCACATATATAACTGAATGTTTTCTTTTAAAAAATACAGATATTTTTTACCAATTCCACACTCATTATAACACAAGGACAGCAGGTGCAAGGGTACTTTACAATAACAGAGTAAAAATTCTAAATCTGGCTTTAGCAAGAACTGTGCGTTTCTAGCCCTTCCCACGCCCTCTTTTCCTAAAATCAACTGTGAGTTCTCCAAAAAAGAAATTATGAGCTGAATATCTCCTCTTAATTCCTTTTTGCTACCAAGTTCCATTGGATAGCCTAGGGGGTAAAGCACTCCTCATCTAAAGTTTCTTCATTTTTCAGGGCTCACATTCCAGCCTCTAATCAAGGATGAAGAGATTCCAACAATCCCACCTCACCTCTCATTGATAATATGATCTGAACATTAAACCCCCACAATGAATAAAATAAGCATCTGGCCTCATAATACGAGACATCAAGGCTTCCAATGAGGTTAAGAACTTCCTACTTCACGCACTACAATGCACGAATAGCTATACAGAAGCTAAGCCTACATCAATTGACAGTCATAAATCAATAAACCATACCACCATCCCGCAATAGTTGAATATTCATTTTCCACTCTAATAGAACTCGTCACAATCCAATACTAAATACGTTAAGGGTTTTCTAAAATTAGAGGTTTGCTGAATCTCACACTTGTTAACCTCTAATCTAGCAATGATGGAAGCAAGTGTAAATGTGACAACTAAACTTGAATTTCAACTAGTCCGTATCAATTACAATAGAAAAGAAAAGGGCCATTTTCTAGGGGGGAAAATCGAAGTGGAGAAACTGAAAATTGCTGAAACAGATACCCGTATCGACGAAATCGTTCTCTTGTACTAAGATTTTCTGGGTCGAAATAGCTAGGAGATGTGCCGTCGTCAATCTCCATCTTCACAATATCCAGGAATTGAGGAGACGAAATGCGAAACCGGAAGCAGGGGAGGTTTAAGAGCGGGAAGGGTTTTAACTAAATTCAGTGCGACTGTGTGAAGACTTAAGTATAGGTTCCGTTGCTTTACTATAGCCTACCAATATAAATTCATTTTTAGTTTGAATTTAATATTTTAAATTATTAATTATTAAGATCTCTAGAAAGTTAATTTATATTATACATATAAAATTAAAAATTTATTTAACAATATATATTAACTTCTTGGTTTATTATAATAGAAAAATCATTAAAAATTATTGATGTACTTTTAGCTGCTCAAAGAGGCATGTTGTGCTAACACGAGCCTAATATAAATTCATTTTTAGTCTCAATTTGATATTTGAAGTTGTTAATTATTGAGACCTATAGAAAACTAATTTATGTTACACACATAAAATTTTGAGAGCACATTGGAATTTTATTTAGCAATATACATGAACTACTTGGTCTAATTATAATGAAAAAACCATTTAAAATTATCGATGTACTTTCAACTTGCTCAAGCAGACATGTCGAGCAGTTGTCTGCTTGAACAGTTTATACGTGGCAAAAGAAGAGGTAATCGAAGAGCAGGCACGACCATGAATCAGCTCAAACTCCTCAAAATACGCATTCTTATAATATATATCGTAGAATATATATTTCTAATTCGCTTAACTCACCCACGAAAGTTGTCCGTATATTTTAGACACTTAAATATGGACTTATCTATGAACACCTTATATGTTTAAAATTAATTTCTATTAGACATAAAGTGATGACATGACAAAAGCAATATGTTTCACCTTCCTTAAACACATAAAGTCATTGTAAATAATTTTTTTAAATTTATACACCTAAATTATAAAATAATAATAATAATTAATTAGTTTTTAATAAAAGGTAGAAACATCATCTTCTCACTCATCCCACAGCTCCATCGGTGACTCCATTCTAGTCATTTCTTTTAGTTTTCCGGCACTCATTCTCCTCTCTTCACCACCAAAAATAATCTCAGAACCATCATTATTTACTTTCCTTCGTCAACTTTAGCAAAATCACAAGCTTCTCCACCAAAAACCACCACAAACCACCGTTCTCTCCTCGATCAACCACCAAAAGGACCTCCAAACCACCACCCAAAAACTCTCCACCTCTCCCTCTCTTCTCTCACCCTCTCTAGTTCTTTTTTCTACTATTTTTTTTCTTTTTTAATGCAAATTTAATGAAGTCCCAAATATTTTGGTGAAGTTTCACTTTTTCGATGAAAATAATATGAATTGATTTTTTTGATAAAGAATTATTATTTTTCTTATAATTGTGATAAATGATTACTGGTAGAAAGAAGATGAAGACAATGTGTGGGAGGTTTTAATGCTATTTGAGTGGAAGGTGAATGAGGCGATTCAGATGCAGCGGCAACAATCGTGTATTATTAGCGTTAGTCAAAGGAATGGTTGGAGGTGCAATAGCCCAATGGAATGAAAGACAAAGTCCGACAAAGAAGAAGGAGAGGGAGAGGGGGGGAGGAGGGGAGCCTATGTAGCACTTCTTTCTCAATCATTGAATGAGCTCTCACTCAAAGACACACCAACATACTCTTACCTAGAGACACTTTAGGTTATTCTGTTGACAAAAGGGGAAATTGATTTTTGTATTGGATTTCAAATAGACTAAAATCGTGGAGTTGATTTTCTTAATCTCATGGTTTTTTCGTGAGACATCTTGTTTTCATATCGTTCCTTTTGATTTTTTTAAAAATTAATCTAATCTCCATGTGGCATAATTTCTTTTGTCCATTTTGCTATGTTTATGTGCTTGAGATACACGCATATGAGTTTTTTTAATTAATTGTCATTTTATGTAACAGGTACAAATTTGTTAAGATTAAAGTGTTCAATAGGTGCAAGGCTAGTTGAAGTATCTAAGTGGAATACACATATAACTTTGAAGAGTTTTAAGCCTTTCAAATTTGTGTTATCTTGATAGGTAGTCACTTTTGTTAGAGCGCCTTTTAGTCTTCGAACATGAAACTTTTTTGTGCGAATTCAAATTTAATTGGACTCCCATATGATTGTTGAACATTGAGTGAAAAATCAAAAAAACATTATATATCATTTTTTTAAGAATGTTTTGATTTATTTAACAACAACAACATACCAGTGGAATCCCACAAATGGGATCTGGGGGGTAGAATATACGCAGACCTTATCACTATACCTCATAGAGGTAGAGAGGTTATTTCCTGGGAACCCTATCTCAAAAACCCATAAGCAGAGTAAACTAGATATAAAAGGCAGGGAAGGAAGAAAAGTAAACAGAAAGAGTGACTAGTAACTAAAATACACATGATGGTATGCAGATAAGATAAAATTAACATATATAAAATGGATAATGGCAATACAAGATATAAAGCCACGACTAAACATACTACTTACTATACCCCACAACCAAACATCAACCTAACCCTATTAACTTATTACTCTAATTCGCGACCTCAACTCGTTCCTATCTAAGGTCATGTTCTCGGTGAAATCAAGTTTCATCATATCTTGTTTGATCACCTTCCTCCAATACTTCTTCGGTCTACTTTTACCCCTCTGTGTAACTCTTAAATCTAACCGTTCACACCTCCTAAAGAGCATCGGTGCTTCTTCTCTGCACATGTCCAAAACATCGTAGTCTCACTTCCCTCATTTTGTCAGCCACAGAGGCCACCTCTAGCTTCTCCCAAATGATCTCATTCCTAATCTTATCACTCCTGGCATATCCACACATCCATCTCAACATCCTCATCTCCGCAACTTGCATCTTCTGAACATTTGAGTTTTTTATTTGCCAATACTCAACTCCATACAGCAAGGATGGTCTAACCACCATCCTGTAAAATTTACCTTTGAGTTTAGGTGGTATCTTTTTATCGCACAATACTCCAGAGGCAAGCCTCCATTTCATCCATGCTACTCCAATACGATGTGTGACATCGTCATCGATATCGCTACTACTCTGGATGATGGACCTAAGATACTTAAAATTATCTCTCTTGGGAATAGGTTGAGTAACAAGTCTCACATCGATGTCT
>JAOTQJ010000011.1:17409891-17423543 GCA_025642045.1 Solanum sejunctum | reverse complement strand
TCTGGATGATGGACCTAAGATACTTAAAATTATCTCTCTTGGGAATAGGTTGAGTAACAAGTCTCACATCGATGTCTGCTTCATCCCCTGTAACACTGAATTTGCACTCCAAGTACTCTGGTTTGGTCCTACTTATTTTGAACCCTTTGGACTCCAAAGCATGTCTCCAGACCTCTAATCTATCATTAACTTTAGCCCGAGTCTCATCAATCAATACTATGTTATCTGCAAATAACATACACCATGGAACCTCCTCTTGAATAGACCGTGTCAGCTTATCCATCACCAAGGCAAGGCTCAACACAGATCCTTTATGAAGTCTCATCTTAAAGGAAAATACTCTAAGGCTCCTCCCACCGTTCTTAATCGAGTTTTGACTTCATCATACATGTCCTTTATCACCCTAATATATGTCATCGGGACATCTTTCACCTGTAGGCACCTCCATAGTACATCCTTCAGAACTTTGTCATAGGTCTTCTCGAGATCAATAAACACCATATGAAGATCCTTTCTTTCTCTATATTTCTCCACTAATCTCCTAATAAGATGAATAGTTTCAGTAGTCGACTGTCTTGGCATGAATCTAAATTGGTTCTTTGAGATAGACATTACTTTTCTCACCCTCATCTCTACCACTTTCTCCCAAACCTTCATAGTGTGACTTAGCAGATTGATACCCTTGTAATTATTACAGTTTGAATATCTCCCTTGTTTTCGTACAATGGAACCATTGTACTCTTTCTCTATTCGTCAGACATCTTGGCAGTCTTCATAATAGCATGAACAGTCTACTCAACTACTCTGTCATACCTGATCATACACTTCTAAAACTCTACTGAAATATCATCGGGTCCGATGACCCTCCCCCTCTTTATCCTACTAATAGCCCATCTAGCCTCTTCAACTTTGAATCACCTGCAATATCCAAAATCATAATGACTTTCAGAATGTATCAACTTACCCAACTCAATATCTCTATCTCCTTTTTCGTTTAAGAGTTTATGAAAGTAAGCTTGACAACTTAGCTTAATAGAAGTCTCATCCACTAACACTTCACCTTCCTCATCCTTAATGCACTTCACTTGATCTAAGTCATGAGCTTTCCTTTCTCTTTCTTTATCAAGCCTATACAATCTCTTGTCACGGCTTTATCATTTATCTCCATATATAGTCACTCAAACGCTGTTGTGTTAGCACTTTTCATCACCACCTTTGTTTTTGTATTAGCCGTCTTATAAATCTCCTTCAACTGTGGTTTTTCATCCTCATCCTTACGTTCCAATCACTCTGTATAAGAACCTTCTTAGCTTTCACTTTGCTCTGAATTTCTCCATTCCACCACCAATCAGTCTGACGTCCATCAAAAATCCCTCTCGACATTCCTAATAAATCGGTAACTACTTTTCTAATGCAACCAGCAGTAGTGTCCCACATACTGTTAACATCTCCGCTACTTTCCTAATCTCCTAAGCTACTCAACTTGTCTCCCATCTCTCGAGAAAGAAGAGGAGTCAGGCTTCCCCATCTAATCGGTTAAGCATAAAGAACCTCTTTCTTCTTCTTCTTTTTTCTCTTAATTTCTAAGTCCATCACTAGGAACCTATGCTGAGTGGAGATATTTTCACTTGGAATAACCTTGCAATCCTTACAAAGGCTTCTGTCGTCCTTCCGGATGAGTAAGTAATCAATTTGAGTCTTAACTGTCGTACTACGGAAGGTAATCATGTGATTCTCCCTCTTCAGGAAGTATGAGTTTGCAATAGCTAACTCAAATGCTTTGGTAAAATCCAAGAGAGACGTCCCTTCTCTATTCTTCTCCCCAAAATCAAAGCCTCCATGAATATCTTCAAACTCACTAGAAGTTGCACTGATATGTCCATTAAAAGTGAGACAACTATTACAAAGGCGTAATTGTATGTAAATGAAAAATCAGTACCTTTTTTTTAAAAAATCCAAGAAATAGTTAACTGAAAACTCCATATATAGTGCTTCCTATATTGATAGTCCTAATTATAGTAGAACAACTCAACAAACTACTTAAAGTTTGTCATATAACCAAAAATAAAATTTAATAATTTAGCACAAAATGCAATATTTCTTAAATCTACCAAGCATACAGTAATTGTCTTTGTGTGTAGCGTAAAATCATGGGGCAGAATCATAAAACTTTAAAAGTTTCGGCTTTGATGCCGAACATCATGTTTTGAAGCATGTTCTTTCATTGAGGCACTTTGTAGGGTGCGAAAGTTATTTTGATGCATACTAAACATAAAATTAAGAATAATTTGTAAGTATATATGATGAAATCAATTCGCAAAAATAAAATTGAAGAAAAAAAAAGGGAAAAGTGTGACCTCAAATAGGAATAAACATACCTAGAAGAAGCATAAGATACATACAACAGACCCCCTAAAAAAAGAAGTTATGCAACTTCAAAGAGACAAAGAACTACAAATCAAGCATAAGAAATCCAAACGAAATTACATGTAAGCCTTTTAAAGAAAATTATTGGTTATTGCATAACTAATAAAGTTGTTGATCAGCCAATGTGTTTTAGGAGTCTTTTTATATATTTAATGTATAATATTATAAAGATAAATTAAATGATAATTTGAGTAAAAAAGTAAAAAGATAATTTTATCTAAAGAAGAAACTTTTAATAAAGGATAAAAGTTCAAAAAAATTTCTAAGGACGTTCATACTTTTAATATAATATAGATAGATAGATGTGTGTGTATAGACATATCTATCTATCTATCTATATATAGATATTAAAATAAAAGAGTGAAAGGTATAACAATTAAAAGGACACTCCTTCTACTATATTGTTTATAGCGTATGTGGTTAAGATAGTGGTGTCATCAATGTCTTGAGTTCAATTTCTCATGTAGTTTTTTTACCTCTTTAATTTTAGTTTTAAAGTCAAAATTGCAGCCTAGACCTCCTTATTAAAAATATAAAATGTAGGGGGGCACTCTAATTGATTCAAATCCTCTTAAATTTTAGCTTTAAAATCAAAACTGTAGCCTAGGCCTCCTTGACCCTTCATTAAAAATCTACCGTCTCACTCTAGTTTATTCAAAACAAATTTACTGCTTTTTTATTTTAGAAATAGAATTGAAATAAAATTTAAAATCTTCGAACCCTTTAACAATTTAAATTATATAGTTAAACAAAAATAAAAATATTATTCACTTCTTATATCTATAAATTTTTTACTTGTGAGTTTCTTCAAAAAAATTTAATTCTTGTTCATTAATCATAGTCATTCCACATCTCGAGTCTCAATATCATGTTAGTATTTTCGTCAATCCTCTGTTATTTGATCCTAAATGACTATTTGTACATATTATATGATCCTAGTCTAAATTTAAATGGAGTGATATTATTCTATAAAAGATTCCAAACATACAAACTCAAACTTCAACTTCAATTGACTAGAAAGAACGAGCTAATGAGTAAAAAAATTTTGACGAAATGAAGAAATTGATATTGATCTAGAGGAAAGATTACCTATTCGAAAATATCATTGAAATGATCATGATGCAATAAGAAGATCGTATCTTCAAAAAAATTGCTTTAATTATGAAGAGAGAAGTAGTAAAAACACCTCAAACTTAACACAAATTATTAATTTCGTCTCTAAACGAATGATAGACTTAAAAACATTCCTTAGCTTCATATTTTTATAACTTATTAAATTTTGATTTGAAATTTTGTAGAGCTTCATTTGATACCATATTTTAACAATCCCAAAAATCGCCTTACGGGATTATCATCCAACCATGAAATTTTAACATTGACAAAAGTGCACATTAACAAAAAAAAATCATAAATAAAATAGAAAAGGAAAGAGAATCAAATAATTAAAAATGAAAATGAAAAAAAGAGATCTTGCTGTGAGATCGCCATTAATAAAGGAAAGATTGATGGGGAGAACAAGGGTATTCTAGTAGTTGGTAAATAAAAATTGAAGAGAAATTTTCTTCTTCTTTTTTTTAAAAAAAAAAAGAAAAATTAAGACTGATGTGGTCTTTTTAAACTTTTCACGCGCTTTAAATAAATTGTACTCACTTGTTATGCCATGTGGTATGGGAGGGGTGTATCTAAGCTTAGTTTGCCAAGTTAAGGAGTATTTTTAAGTCTATTAATAGTGTAGGGACGAAACTAATAATCGGTGTCAAATTCGAAGGTGTATTTAAACTTAGTTCACCAAGTTGAGGGGATGTTTTTAAGCCTATCAATAGTTTAGGGACGAAACTAATAATTCGTGCCAAGTTTGAAGGTGATTTTAATACTTCTCTCAATTATGAATGGTTTGATGAGTATGATTGACTGGAATATATTATAACAAAAGATGCTATTTGTTTAAAGATGAAGATATCAATCAAGGTGGATGTTATGTATTTTCAAATACAGGAATTATAAGTTGAAAAAAGAAAAAGTATGAATGAACATATTAATATGAATTGTTGTAATATATATGAATTGAGTTTTATTAATATGATTTGAGGCATCTTTTTATAATATATTATTACAATGATTTGTTCATTTTTTTTGAATTCTCGATCAGGGTTATCCAACAAAATTAATGATCTAAACTAATTTTTAATAAAAGGCCTATATTTTCTTTCTTTCTTTTTTAAATGTATTTTGCAGGATGTTAGTCATTTATTTGCAATATAATTTTTTGAATAATATTATATAAAATTTTATTTACTAATATGAAGACATGAGTAATTTAATTTAAAATTTTGTAATATTATCTAACATAAAGTATAAACAATTATTTATTTATTTACTGTATAATTTTATATAAATTTTATATCGCTTAAGCAAAATATAAATATTTTTTTCATAAAGTTCATTATTAATAGAGTCTTCAATTTTTGAAGACCAAAGCAAAAGTTTTAGTTTTCCTCTTAAGCTATCCTTATCCTTTAAAAGATGACATTGCTTAGAAATTTTTTTACGTGTATTATTAAATTTGAGACATAATCAAAGTATTTATGCCTTTGATATTAAATATACTATAATGCAATCACATCAAATCTATATGAAATGTGACTTTTCATCTTTAAATATTAGTTTTTGGAGGATATTCTTCCACTTTGAATTTTATATTAATGTCAGCTCATCAAGTGAACAACTCTAATATTTCCCGAGCACCTTGTGTTAATTATCTATTCAAGTCATCTAAACAGGGCGGCTCTATGGATTAAATTTAAGGCATATGACTTGGCCTCCATTTTTAAGAGGGGCCTCAAATACTTTTTTCATTAGGGATAAATTATATGTTAATTTTTTAATATAAAAAATTAATTATTTATAATTTAAAAAAAATCATTTTATTCTCTTTAACCCCACATTCAAATAGAAGACATCATCAATTTAATGTTATTTTGCCTCCTTATATTCTTTCTGCTAATATTCACATTATTTGTTGTTTTTTGTACTTTTCTTCTTCAATAACTAGAGAATACTTTGTCCAAAATATGAATCAATAACCAAAAATGCTGAATAAAGTAAATTACAATTTTTTTCTTATATGTTAACAATTCATATAATGATTGTTTTAGTCAAGAATCTTTGTTAACGTTACATTGAACTGATAAAAAATCATACCTAAAATCAATAATTGAAAAAAAAAATATTCCAAAAAATTATCTATAGAAAAAATATCAAGTAATAAATTGCATCTAAAAAGTGTAAGAAAGATAAATTTTAAATTATAATACATATAAAGTTTGTTTAGATTTTAGGCCTCTAATTGAAATTTCACTTTAGTCCTCTTCTTATGTTAAAGGTCTCCTTGCTACTTAGAAAGAGACAACCCAAGCAAGAGAAAAAACATAGAGTAAATTACATATAAAATTTACAAAAAAGTAACCAATATTTTATTTACATAAAAAATAACCCAAAATTAGTGAAATTATACATGACTATATAATATAGTTTGTCAAAATTTGTAAAAAGTATACACTACTATACAATGTATATTACTTATACATGAGCTATACACGAAATATATATTATGATATACAAATACACACATACTATACATGTCTATACAACGAGTTTTTTTTTTTTTTATAATTTTTTAAGTTCAGTGTCTCTCGGTGTAGTTTGCTCAAAAAAATATTTAGTGTATGAAATACTTAAGTTTATGGCACACCCTGGAAGGGTACCCTAGACGTAACTGACACTTGGAGACTATTGCTAGCCCTCAAGCGACCTACATAGTCTCATTGCATTCTTTCAATCAGCTCATAAGTGGAAAATATAAGAAAATAATAAGCTAACAGTGGGCTATCACAATCACTATCATAAGAAATATGAAATAAGCAACTCAATAGAAACAAGAAGTGGGAAAATAGTCAATGCAGACATCACTATTAACTGTCTATATCTATGAAACCTCTATGACAATCATCTGAAAAGGTACCATGACAGCATTGTATAGTAGTGTATACTTTTAAATGATGTACAAGCATGGTTTAGGAACATGATTCTCAACATGCACACTCTTAAAATTTGCTCAAGTCACATGAAATAATTGATAAAATTAACAACTAGCAAGTGATGTTGCTTGCTACTTGCTAGTTTGTTGTAGGAATGTAAAATATAGTAGAAACTAAAAACACATGATCTTACGTAGAAAAATCAACCTGAATCAAAGGTGTTAAAACACTATGGGATGGTTATTGGTAGGAGGGGAGGCAGGGATGGCAGTAGAGGTGAGGTGTGTTGGAGGGTAGCTAAGAAGGAGACAAATAAATAATATGGAATGTCACTTTCTAATTTTACTTTTTTATGTACAAAGAAGGGTCTAAAATATTCCGTAATTATTTTAATTGGTACAAACTACCCTTCATCCACCTTTTGGTCCTTAAAAATTTTGACGTCAACCTTTGCTTCAAAAATACCCTCGACATTAACCTATTGGCTCATATTATCCTTATTTTTTAACAATTTCTCCTAAAATAAAAGCATATATTTATCCATTATATTACCTATTCTGATTGGTACAAATTAAAATCCTTCTCAAATTAGTGGTATAAACCACGTATGAATCATTTTTTGACTTGATACGCTTCAAAATAATATTAAAAAACTTATTAATTCCATAACATCTTTTTGTTAGTCTATATTAAATGAACCTTCCATGTATTAATCTGATTCATAACTAGAGCTCCAATAAAATGCATACTCATCCTGCTCATCTAAAAAATATTATTATTCTTAGTTAATATAAAATTTTCTATCAATAATCCGATTGTCTTGTTCACTCCTCTTTTTATTCTTTTTTCTATCTCTTATTCTTAATTATGATATCAGGGACTCAAACTTGAAATAAACTTTCTTGTTCATATTCTTTTAATATGTAATATCATGGTGTGGTGGCGATGGAAATATGAGAAAAAATTATTTTCATTCTTTTTATTTTGAATTTTAGATACACACAAAAGAAAATTGTTATTTATGTACATAGTTGCTTAATTAAATCATTTTCTATTAAACTAATTATTTCTGTATGAATGTCATCATTATTTTACTCTTTTTTTCTTCCTTGTTTAAGTTAAAAAAATTAAAATGATGGACGAAAATAAAAGTGGAAAAGAGAGGAGGGGTCGGGTTGGGGGTGAGTGTAGAAAGTAGAGAACTAACCCCCTTTTTATTTTCAATTCACCCAAAATCACACCTCATATGAGACTATATATTAAGTTATCTCAAATTATTTAACAAAAATGGCCTAAAATACTCCTAAACTGTATGATTTGGTAAAATATTATCCTCCATCCACCTGAATACGAGTTATTAGAAATAAGGTATTTTTGAGCGAAAATGTTTATGTCAAGGGTATTTGAGGATCGAAAAGTGAATGGAAAGTAATTTCTTATCAATTCAAATAGCTGAGGGCCTTCATAGTTCTATATATGGTGCCAACCATTATATATGATTGAGATATCTAGACCCTTTCCATTAGAGATCTTTTAGAAGCTAAAAAAGTAAGTATTAAGCATGGCTTTTATATGGGCAACACTAGTGGTTATTCTTACTGTGTATGCCTTGTATGAGCTGCTAAACAATATCCAGAACAGAAAAAGGTGTCCTCCAGGTCCAAAAGGGCTTCTCATTTTAGGACATCTTCACTTGTTGGGCAAAAATCCACACAAAAATTTCCTAGAACTAGCAAAAAACATGGTCCTCTTATGTATGTTCGACTCGGACTAGTACCTACAATCATTGTCTCATCTGCAGATGCAGTGGAGAAGGTCCTCAAGACATATGATCATATCTTTGCTAGTAGGCCTCAACGCGAGGTATCCCAGTATTTGGCATATGGACTAAAGAATGTCATATTTTCAAAGCATGGACCATATTGGCGCAACATGCGCAAATTGGTGATTCAAAGGTATACTTGAAGAGGTTGGGCATTCATCAGGAACACCAAATCTTGGAGATTATTTACCTTTCCTTGGTGTAATTGATCTCCAGGGACTCATTCGCCGACTCAAGAATCTTTCAAAGGTGTTTGATGAATTTCTTGAGAAGATTATTGATGAACATGTCCTGTTTCATGACCAGAAGCAATCCAAAGACTTTGTTGACATCATGTTGGACATTATGCAATCAGGAGAGACAGAATTTTCGTTTGACCGCAGCCATATAAAAGCTACCCGGTTCGTACGTTATTTTATATACTTCTATTATTCTAGGCAGCTAGGAAGGCTCGCTAGACCTGCAGCCAAACCAAGAATGAATATGTAATGATGGTGATTCTACACCAGGCTCAATAAAGAGTTTAATGTAGAAAGGGGATCCTAAATGAAAAAGGAGTCCATGACCCCCTTTTAGAGCGTATAAGGGGAGGTCGAATTTCAAACCTTTTTACTCGAGTATACCCATTACCAAAAAATATATGTCACTTTGGGATACATGCGCATAGCCACAGCGCGTGGCTAAAAGTCAACAACAAAAAAAGAGCTCAAACTCTTTTTTTTTTTTTTTTAGTTCCACTGAGATACTAACAGAGCTTGTACTAATTTTCCCTAGTACAAACAGGACATGTTCACTGCAATGGACTCTTCATCAACAGCTATAGAATGGATACAAACAGAGCTGCTTCGGCATCCTCATGTGATGAAGAAACTCCAAAAAAAGTTAAAACAAGTGGTAGGCTTTGAAAGAATGGTAAAAGAATCAGACTGGAGAATTTGAAGTACTTAGACATGGTTGTAAAGGAGGGCCTGAGGCTGCATTTCGTAGTGCCTCTAGGGCCTCATGAGGCCGTGGAGGATTGTATAGTGAATAGCTTCCACATACAAAAGGGATCCCGGATCATACTTAACTATTATGGTGTTCAAAGGGATCCAAATATGTGGCCTGAGCCTGAAAAGTTTTTGCCCGAGAGTGGGAGCAGTATAGACATGTGTGGATGTGACTTTCAACTTTTACCATTTGGCTCTGGCAGAAGAAGTTTCCCTAGAATGCAGTTGGCAGTTGTCGTTGTCCACCTTGTGGTGGCACAATTGGTGCACTGCTTTGATTAGGAGCTTCCAAATGGTAAGCAGCCTTATGATTTGGACATTGATGAGCGCTTTGGGTTAGCAATTACCAGAGCAAATCATTTAATGGCTATTCCAACATATAGACTAAACAATGTTTAATATCTATGATACAATATGGTGCAATAATCAATAAAAAGAAGATAAATGTATAAGGCAGAAAGATTATGTACATAAATAATGGACTTGGCTGAAATATCTGGCCTTATATCAAATAAGATTTATCTTGATTTATCATGCAACTTGATATTTTGAAATTTTTCCTACAAGTTCCATATCTATTTCTCACTTAAGTTGGAGATTATCAAGAGGTCTCCAAGTAACACAAAAATAATGTAATCTAGGTTTATATTTTTTGAATCTTCCAATTATTTCCTGTTGGTAATAATTGTTGTTGAGATAGAGATTGAATCTACATACACTATCATTGGGATAGAATCTATATCCAACTATTGCTGAGATAAGGTAAAATTTACGTACACTTTACCTTTTCACACCCACATTATGGGACTACACTTTGTATATTATTGTTGTTGCAACATTAATAAGAATAGTTTAAGAATTATATATTTAATTAATATTTTATTTAAAAAGGAATATATAAAATATACAAATTGAACAAGTGAAATGGAACATGGGGTTAATAATCCGTTCATTTATTAACTCAACCCCTCTAAAATTGGATTGATATGCAACTCGAATTGACTTGAGAAAGATCTTATCAAAATATTTTTAAAACACTTTTTTTTAATTTGACATATTTATATAACCATAATTTGATATATTTTTTAAACTCCTGTACTTGGCCCCAAGCTCTTCTCCTGTTCCTTCATATATTATAGAGTAATGTAGTTCATGCTGGAAAATCTTAAGGTGAGAGTTCAATTCCCCACATTGTAATCTTCTCCTCATTTCCTCTACCCCAATTAAAAAAAAAGAAAAAAAGAAAAATGCAGTTCATGCTGGTTATAGTGGACAATGGGAAGCAACATTGAGAATTACATCCACAACAATGGAGTAGTTTAAATTTGGTACACTGATATCATCAAATAAAATAAACTTATTACAACTGATAACTCCTTGTCCTATAGTTACTAACTAATATTTTTTTGGGGCAACATTTTCCATTGAAGATTTAATTATAACTACAAGTTGAGATCAAAATGGTCTTCATGAGTCCTTGAAGAAGATGCCAATGGATTATTCATTTGGTACGGCGCTCTAGTCATGTCCCTAGAAGAGACCAGATTATATAAAAGAGAAAAATGTGAAATGTGAAAATATTTGAAGTTGAACATATATGTACTAGTGATGCAAAAATATTATTTCTTACCTATCTTTTCTCTTCTCAAGGAACCTATAAAGTGAAGATCTTCTTGCAATAGGTAAATCTGACGAGCGCAAATAAGAAAGAGGCCAATTCAGTATTTAGACGTAGTGAATGCATATGTACATATGCAAAAATCATGCAATAATTGTTTATGCCCTTGGTTCGTCTTTGCAATCATGTAGTCTACGAGTACTGTCCATTTTAAATGTCGTTTAAGATTTGTAACTGTTGTACCCTCTGTATTCAAACAATACCAGACACACTAAACAAAGAAAAAAACTAAAACGAAATTATAAAACATTCTAATTCCACAGAATTCACTGTATGTCCTTAAGGAATTTAATCCCCTTACTGTACCCAAAGTTATAAATTATTTTCTCCCAGGATAAAAGAAATTAAGTATTATAAAAGTAGCGGTACCTCAAACTTGTGTAATTTCAACGAACTCAAAAGTCAGCAACAGATCACACGCAGACTCAACTTTTTATTTGTAAAAGAATGTATGCAGAGAAGAAGGAAAATTTTGATATTTGAAATGTGCAGAACGGATCTCTATTTATAGGTAGTATTGAGTGCGAACTCAGCTATTCAGAACATACTTATCTGTTTTGAACATGCATGGCATCCCCCATAGAACTTAGTAACATCCATTAAGAAATCATTTAGCATGTAGATAAAAGATATGTTTAAGTAATGAAATTCCTCATGTCTGAATTTGTTCACTGTATCAGTCTCAAATCAACAATAGTGATTTCATGATCTATACTAAGGGACTTCGAAATATGAAGAAGTAACACATAAAGAAATCGAGGAGATTCAGGATTCAACATTCACTATATACATGTTAAAAGATAAATTTTAACTTTACATATATATAGTGTCCGCCCCAACAACTTGAGACTTGTCAATTCATGATGGATCACCGTAAAGTCAATGATAAAAATACTTACCAAAGTTGTTAACTTCATTAGTCTGTGGAGCAGTCTTGTCCATGGTGATAGTCTGAAAGGATTTGTGAGAGATTCCCTTGCTAGCTAATAACATCACTGCTCTGGCTTTCTCAGCTGGAAAATCATCAAAAACCACAATATTACCCCCATAGAATATTGACATTTGGGCTAGCTTTTGCTCCTTATTTGGTATCTCTTTCCTGCACAAGAAGAAAAAGAAAGAGCATTGTATTCAATTCATAATGAAAAATTAAAGGAAAATCATACTTTTTTTGTTTACGCTATTTTTATTGGTGAAGTTGAAAAATAACAAAGAAGAAAAAAAATTTTCAGGAAATTGCCGGCAACTTTTTTTTTTTAAGGAAATGAAAAGTTTTTTTGTTCTTAATTTTTCTTATTTATATATATTTTTAATGAAATTATCAATTCGCCTCTTGTACACGTGTACATCATTTATTTTTTTGACTCAATAACATTAATAACACATAAGTTTGATTGGTCAGAAGGATTTAAAAAAATTATATGTTCTAATGAATTTAGGGATACAATTGGCAAAATAATAAGAGGTTCAGCTGTCAAATATATAGGGTCTATCAAGTTTTAGCGTAAGCTCTAAGAGTTTATTTCTCTCTTCCCTCTTCTATATATATAGGTATTTTTCGAGGGTCTCAATTAATTTTGACTTCTTCCTTGATAAGTCCTCCATCTTAATTATAAGTTGATAATATCGTGTTACTCTAACAAACTTTGAATTACTTATCGAGTCCAAAACACCACGCACAAAGGATAGCTTCACTAAATGTAATATTTACTAAATAAATAATATTAAACAAGAATGATCTATTTTTTTAATCCATTTAAAAAAAAAATTATTTTTTTTTATAACACTTTAATTTCAATTTTTGACATGACATATTGAAGGGTCGGAGATTAGAGGATATTTTAATATATTTAACATAACTTTAATATAGAGTTATAAGATTAAAAATTTTTTTTTATTCTTTTAAAATTTATTTAGTTAAATTAGGTCATTCTTTTTGAAACGAAAAAAATATTTTTTTTTTATAGTAAATAAGTGAGAGGGTAAAAAACTTTTTTCTTTTTTTCCTTTTCTCACAGGTCTTTTTGAAAGGGAGAGAATTTTTTTTTTTTATAGTACAATGATAATGGTAACAAATATGTGTTAGTGGATTGGTGGATAATTTAGTTAAGTGATGTGGTAAAAAAGGGAGAGTAGATGAAAGAAATAAAGTCACATTCCAGATCATGGGAAGAACACAATATAGTGGGTTTGAAAGAAATTATGACCACTACTTTATTATTAGACACTAATAACATGACAAAACAATTTAATTTGAGATTAATAATTTTTATTAATCGGTTTATATTTTTATATAGGTATTAGTATGGACTCAATTTAAATTAATTTTTAATTTCAATTTTTATGATATTACTAGATTTTTTTATATATATTTTAAAAGATATTGTAAAATATAATTGAAGTAGCTAAAGAAATATTATAAAGTCGTTGAAGCAAACAAGTAAATACACAGCTGCCTTAAAAAAATTAAATTAAAAAACATATAAATTATTTTTTGTTAGCTCACGGAAAGCTGCTCAAGCAAGCAACCAAAATAAATTATTCTTTAGTCTTGATTTATGTTATATCAATAGATTTTTATCTATATTTAAAATATTATTGTAAAATTATAATTAAAGCAGTTAAAAAAATAATATGAAATAATTGAAGCAGATATGTCAATACGTTGAAAAAATTAAATTAAAAACCTTGCAAAATAT
>JAOTQJ010000011.1:17383600-17405381 GCA_025642045.1 Solanum sejunctum | reverse complement strand
AAATACATATACATGTAACATATTATAATTTTTAATATACATACAGAAATAAAAAGAAAAGGAAGAAACCCTTCTCTCTTTCTTATCGCTCAACCTCTCTGATCCCCCTTTTCCTTCGGCGCCGCAATCTCCCTGGAATCGATCAAACAACTTAAACAATTATTGAAGTTGCTTTAATTACTATTACACTTGTTGTAACAATTATCATAGTAACTAATATAGTTATTGAAGCAACTTCATCAGTTGCTATAACAACTTTAGCGGTTGTTGCAGCAACTTCAGCAATTATTACATTTATAGATTTTCTTCAATAACTTAAAAAAATTCAAAATGTATCTGCAAAGTTTTTTTAATACTTAAATTTTTTTTGTAAGATTTTAAATTAAAATAAACTAATTTATAAAAATAAAGACTAAAAGAAAAAAAGCACACACTAAAAAATAACGAGTGTGGATTATAATAATGATAGCAACACAGACGATTAAAAGGAGGACAAAAAAAATGATGGAAGAGAGAGAGAAAGAAAGAAGAAGAAATAAAGTGAGAGAAAATTTTAGAGAGATAAAAAAATAATGAAAAGATAATAAAGAGAAATTTTTCAAAATTTAAAATATATACTTTTTAAAATTTTTAAATATACATTTTATCTCTAATTAACTTAATCCTTTTTAATCTCTAATTAGTAATAACTTTGGCCTTGAGTGATCAAAGTTGTCATAATTTTTAATTTGAATACTTAAGTGACATCAATGGCTCTATTTTCACTTAAAACACTATTGTGAAAATCTTCACAAAAAATATACTTACAAATAAAATAGTAAGATAACAGAAAAAAAAGGAAATTGTAATTAAGTTGAACAACAACAAGAAATATAGTAAAATGATTAAAACGAAAAAAAAAATATGACACTTGTAATAAAATTGACACAACAACAATAATACTGATAAACAGAAGGAATAGATAAGATAATTTAGATTAGAATCATCCTCCACATAAAAAGAAGAGAAATATTTGACTATCTACTAATTAATTATTAATGTTTTACCTTACTTTTGACTTTCATATTTTTGTATTTAGAGATCACATCCTCAATAAATTGAAGATATATCATATTTAAAAATTTTAAAGTGCATGATTTTTATGTTTAGTTTCTTTTTATTTGAAAGTAAAAATTAATATCATTAACAATGAGAATATGAAAACTTTGCATCACAAAAAATTAATGAACTATCCTTCAAACAAAAATATATATAATTTTATTTTTTAAAAGTAAATATTGAATATTTCTTATTAAAATTTGACTTTAAAACACATATTTTATTAAGCCACCTCTATATATTTATTTATCATTTGCATGAAAGTTTTGTATATACTGTTAAATTCATGAGGTGGTGTATACCAATGTTGTGAAAGGTGATCGCGTTGTTGTCAGTGGCGAGAGGAGAGGCGAGGTGATCCTTCATCACCTTTTAGCTTTATGACGAGGCGATCTTCAAAAGGCGACGCCATAGCAACAAAAGCAAGAGGCAAGAAAGGCTAAAAAGATGTCACCTTTTGCATATCTTTATAAAAAGGGGGATCAATTTAGGTTTTTAAAAGTTAAAAGATAATTTTAGGGGTTTCTTTCCAAATTTACACAATTGCACTTTTACACTTACACTTTAACTCCAACCAAATGATCAATTAGACTTCTCTTGCGACCAATCAAACTTTTCCATAGATTCCCTTGTCCAACCAATACATATTTTCTTTTTTTCCTGTCTTCTTTTCTTCTTGAGATTTCTTCTTCCGCTGTGTTTTTCTTACTTATTTTTCTTCAGACTACGTAGTTACTTCTATGTCTGTTATTTTTCTCATTGTTTTAACTTTTGTTTTGTTTTTTTCATTCAAGTTCTACACTTGTAATATTTACTATCTATTTTTAATTTTTGAATTAAAATATTTGCTAATATGTTATTGAGATTTTAATTTTGATTATTTATATATGCAATTAAATATTTTAATTTTTTGATATTGACCTTGTAGCGGGGGAGACCCTTGTCATCTTTCGTGGTCCAAAGCACTGGTGTATACAAGGTGGAATCCAATAAAAATATCTAGGAAGGGACCCCTCCTATATATCTCACATATTTTTTTTGCTGATGATTTAATTCTCATGTCAAATGTGATTGAAAATAATTTCCCACTATTATTGATAGCTAATCAATTCCGTGAATTTGGTTTTGTAAATGTAGCTAATTCATTTTAGTAAGCCAACAATCATATTTTTCATATATATAAAAGTAACACAAGTAATAATTGATAAGGACTACCCAAAAGTAACTTTTTTTTTTTAAACACAAAATGAATACTGGCCAACATCCTCACAATAATAGGAAGTACTTGAAACAAATATGAAAGAAGGCACTGGCATGTAACAATACTATTATTACCTAGAATTTTACCTGATCCCACCTTCAATAATTTTTGCAGACAATACGAGTTACAAGATTCTAATAAGCATTTACTCCTTTCGTGTGACGTTTATCGTTACAGTAGTATGAACAATATATATATACTCTACTCCGTCTTGTCTTCTTCCAGATCACCACCACTAGATGCACCATTGCTACCAGGCGTTGATTTCACTTCAGGTGGAGTTCTTACATCCTTTGTTGGCATAGGGGATGGTTTTATGAGTGTCAACGTGACATCCTTATCAAACACTTCACTATCATCAGAATAGGCATATCTGGTTGTAACGAAAAGAAAATCAATTAGTATACAACAACAACATATCCAGTGAAATACCACAAGTGGGGTCTGGGAAGGACAAAATGTAAGCAGACCTTACAACTACCTCAATTAGTATAGAAGTGTTTAAATAAAAGAGAGCAAATATCACCAACATATAGGTTCTACCAAATGCCAAAGAAAGACTCCTGGTTTTTGAGATTCTTTTTCATATGAAATGGTTTGAACAAAATGATCTTGAGTCTTTGGCACCAGGAAAATATGCATCATTTTCTGCTTTCCTTTTCAGCTGACAAAGGAACTTCATTTGGTCATGATCTCTCAACAAAAATGTGGAGGGTTGGGTAAAGGAGAAAAGCATCTCATTTTCTCACATGGTCGAAGTATTCTCCTTTTGTTGTTCTATGGCTAAGCAAATCAAAGTTATTGCCATGGATCCCTAGTTCAGAGGACATCCTCAACGATCATCATTATTCTTTTTGAATAAGCGCGAACAATCATCATTGCTAAACGATCATTTTTAGCATGTTTTATGGTAACCAATTATACTTTAGGAGCTCTGTGAACTCAATCAAATCTAAAATATGCATTACAGAGATAGAAGCCTGGTCTTACCTCATGGAGTTTTGAGATGGAGTCCAAAGAGCACAGATGACGCAAAGGAGAGAGAAAGACAACACTTGCCAGAAGGCAGGAATAATCCAGGCCTTTTGCCAGCGTTCATTGTACACATCAGTGGACTTGAAGTACAGCTGTCATGGAAAAACAAGTTTAATGCTTCGCTTGGTAATACAAAAAAGGGGAAAATTAGGATGATAAGAAACTTATGTTATATGAACTCAGGTATGAGATAGTAGGACATTCCAATTTTTAGATAGTTTTACTCTGTATCTTTAAGGATCCACATGAGCCCACAATCATTCCAAACTAATCGTAAGTTCAGGAAAGTAAGAATCCTGCTACCAAATATATGGGCTTCAGCTAATGGAAATGCTCAGTAAAAGGTAGGTCTCCTAGCCCTTGGACTCATTAAACTTATTTATTCATTATACTCCAGTAATAGATATACTCTTTCCTGAACTTTTGTTTGTCAAGGTTTCTTACGAATTCCTGAATATAATAAAAATGATAACTTGAGTTATGATGCTTTATTTATTTAATGGCTTAGAGCAGATGAAACTGGACATGAATGACATTACAACTGTAAGAGACTGCTTGGATTGGCTTTTGGCTTATGACTTATAAGCCAAAAGTCATAAGTTAGGATTTCCAACTTATGGCTTATTTTTGTTAATTTTATTATCCGAACACTTCAAAATTAGTTAAAAGCTATTTATGACTTAAAAACACCTAAAATAAGCCAATCCAAACTGTCACAAACTCCAATAAAAGCACCTTCTTGTCACCCGTAAGCACCTAATATCACTGTTTTTCATGTTTGTTTATCAAGAATTGCAGGTCAGTTAATGGCTCACACGAATGCTGGATATTTTGGTTACTGTTTCCACAAACTCATTCTGTGTACACATAAAGGGGACACTTGAGCATAAGGTTTGACCTTTTTGCTTTAATTCAGATATCTTTGAAAAGATCACATTGGGGTTGCTGTAATTTTGCTCTTTTTAGGGAGTGTAGACAAAAGCTAAGAATGAGCTATATTAGATTGAACGAAATAAACAAAAAGATCAGCCTTAAATTGAATATAGCCAATACTACCTCATAGCATACCCAACCAACGGAAACAATAACTGCCACAGCTAGAGCATTTGTGAACTTCCGGTATATGTCTAATTTGGCCAACAATCTTCTAGCCTGTCAGTCCACAACAGCAGTAAATGAAGTATGGTAGATTGATGATAAGAATGGCTGAAAAAAAAAAATGAATCCATGACATAATTAACTGCTCAAGGAAAACGAAAAGCTAATTTCTTCCTTTATTGGAGGAAACAAACAAATGCACCTACTTGGCAGAGAGGTATAAGTCCAATCTTAACCATATGTAAGTAGATAAATGTTTATAAGTGAGTAATAAATCTTAACCATATGTAAATAGATAAATGTTTATAAGTAAGTGAGTAACAGAACTATGAAGTATTCTTCTTAGTTTAACAAAAAGTTAACTTCAATATAGAAGATAAAATTTAGCACTAATAGTATGAATGTGTGCAGGAACTTCCTCACTTTATGGAAACAACTACGTAAATATCATGACAGAGAGTGTTGCATGTGAATGCAATTTAATATAAATAGACATACAAAAGAGAGATGATAACCAAGCTAACAAAAGCTGGTGTTCATCACTACAATTATACAGAACATAAAAGAGCTAATTAGCAACATTGTATTACAAATTAACCCAAAATGGATTATATATGAAGGTGAACTTGTATCACCTCAACATTTCTGGGCATTCACAAATCCATTAATAGGATAGGAAGTACGATAAGGAAGACCTTTTATAGACCAGCAAATTGACACAAAGTTATAAGCGAAAATAAAGGTCAATATACCTGAAGTTTATTCAAAGTTGCAGAAAGGGAAGTGAATATCCAGAGGATAAAGAAAGCATCCAAGATTGCCGCAGGAAGTACAAAAAACAACCTTGCTTTTCCTGAGAAATCACTAACAGTACCAACATTTTCTACCAGTTCAAGCACTTCCGATGCTAGAAAGAAAGTTCCTCCAAGCAAAAGGACCTTGGATGTAAGACCACCAAGGGTAGGTCTAACAACACCATACCCCATAGAGACCATCAGAATAATCAAACGAGCAACTGTGCGCTTTACTGCACCAAAGGTAACAGCCCATACAGTGATCCCAGTTGGTCTGACTCCGGTTTCATTGAATTCAGCATAATCAAAGTACCATAATGCCATCTCAAACATGCCCAATGTTATGACGAGAGTAATACAATTTTGTAGAGCAAGAACTTCTCTCCAGAATCTTGCATACTGAGAAAACCAAAAGATCCCAAGTAACACAAACATAAGAGACATGTACCCATAGAAATTCATTAGTGGGGCCATTCTACCAGGTAGGTAACCAGTAGGATTTTTCCATATGGTTTTCCCTTGAACAACAACTTCCTTTAGATTAGCGTTACAGTGCATAAAATACACATTATACATTCCAGTTTTTGTAATATGTATTGTTCTGGGCAGCAGTTTTGCTTCAAGCTCATCCATGCCAAACGAGGCACTAAATACTTTAGGCCAACCAGGATTATTCGTTGATGGGCGGTGAATTATTTCCCCTTGTGTACAAACGCCCAGTTTAGCAAGATCTCCTGTGCAACAAACAGCTCTTTGCCCCCCATAGGCAGAGCCCCCAATTGTCTCTCTGTCATCCACCTCAAAAACAACTGCGTGAATTGATCCTGAGCTAAAGTTTGAAAATTCTTCAGGTCTCCGGAATATAATCTTCTCAAAGCTGATTTTGACAAATGATATACAAGTCAGAAAATGCTAGACTTCTATCACGGTGATATACGTTTCTACACCACCATTCCAACAACAACAAGGAGCAATGCTTGAGCTCAGGGGCGACTTTACATGTTAGAAATAGAGCACATGAACCCATGGTCTCTCTGTAAAATTAGATATTTTATGTATATATTTTCTAAAATTGGTATAATATTATCTGCTAGCACCTACGCCACAAGAATGCTTAATGGTGCACTTGGTTGAATGTTGAGTTATTTATCCCCACTTAATGCATATTTCAGTGTACTTTTAGTATAAGGATGGTGTCATATTTAATATCTAGGTTAAGTTTCCATGAGACAAGTTAGAATTCTTGTAAGCTTCAAATAACGGATCATGTCGAAAGGGGCTACTTTAAGAATCTTAAATTACAAAGTCATTACTACTCCATCTCAAATCTCAATGGATCATTCAGCTAATCTTCAATAATCTCAAAATTAAGATCAGCAATATCAACAACAATCCAAAAAATGAGCAGAAAAAACAACTAGCTAATAATAGTAACTTGGACTGAAGCAATTTAACATGAAAATACCAATTGCGACAATACATGATGTAAAGAAAGAGTAAGAGAGAGATGTTTTCACCGAATAAAAGAGTGTCCATTTGAAGAGGCGGTAGACGATTCGTTGAGATTAAGGTTAGAAGAGTAAATTCCTTCGCTACCTCCATGGACTACAAATACATTGCCTTTGCTTGAGAACTTTTCGGCGGAGTAGTCGTGTATTGAAGCTTGTGTAAAGTGAAGTGAGCATAAGCAAAGTAGAACAATGGCTGAAGCTGAAGCTCCGAAGGACGACATTGCCCTTTCTAACAGAGCTCAGTAGAAGAAGAAGTTGAGCTCAGTGTAGAAAGAATGGTAGATCTACTCAGTAAAACAAGTGGAAGAGGAAATTTAGTATGATGAAATTTAATATTGACCTCCGGAATTTAGTACTCCTATTAGCAATCTAAATTTTTTATCATATTAATTGGGTTTGATTTTCCATGATTTCATCCTCCTTTCTATTATACTAATTACTAATTATTTTAGAATAAGTTATTTTATTATATGTATAGTATAGCATATTCTATTGCTAGGTAAAAATGTTGTGATAAATTAATCTAAGAACTTCTTAATATCTCTAATCAAATGCACCATAAAATAATTATACATTTTATCCTAATTTTTTTATGCATTTGTAATGATTCAAATCATCATTATTTAGATGGGGTAAAAAACTTGTGATTTAGTTAATTTGGACTGGAACCATTCGTCAAAGCAGGAATAATTCCATCAAAGCGCCGCCGCCATGGTGGAATAGGATCCACTATAGTAGGATTGGCGAGACAAAATTAAAAGATGTCAATTCTTATTTTTTCTCTTTTTTCATAAAATGTCAAAGTAGACAGATCTTATCCTATAAACCCTCAAAAGACTATTTTAAGCTTGGGAAGAAGGGGGAGGAGGGACCCTAGCACAAGGAAGACTACAATCAACGAATTTCAAGCCTGCCTTTATTGAATTTGTTGTTAGAAGCCAGGAGTGAAACTTTTCACCATTCAGTATCAGCTTAGCACCCATGTAAGCTAGGTTTTACTTCTTGAGTAGTTGAAAACTTACTCCCGTTGCATAGTATAATGTATATTGACACGAGAGATCATACTTAGACCTTCGAGCATGAAGTTTGGATGGATAAACGTGTGGTTAGTATTGTTAGGACATAAATGTACTATGTGATTAGTCTGTGACTAATTATAATATTCTAGTCCTTAATTATTTGCCTTACTACTTCTTGTTAAGATATAGATGATAGTCCTTGTAAATTTGTGTAAAGAAGTTGTTGAATATGGTGAGATCCTGGGACTTGTGAGTTTCAATGGAGGTCCAGTATTTGACTACTGATATATATATATATATATGTGTGTGTGTGTGTGTGTGTGTGTGTGTGTGTGTGTGTGTGTCTATATGTGTGTGTATATAGGTGGGTGGGTAGAAGGTGGGGTAGCGCCTCCGCGCGTGTGTATGTATGTGTATCATACCTCGAGAGAATATCTTAGGTATGGCCTACACTCAAAAATCATTGCTCTGATCTACAAAAGAAACACTTAGTCTCATCAATCATTCATTTATCAACAGAAGACTTAATAAAATTAAGCAAAGCACTCATGTGGGCTCCTAATGTCAATAACAGTAGAAAGAATGAATTTTAGAAGTAACTTGACGTAAAATTCAATCATGGTTCCATTAAAAGATAAATAGGTTCAAGGAAAAATAGACTCCAAGAAAACCAAACCTAATCTATTCCATCTATGTCTATGAAGCCTCTAAATCAATTAAGACAGTGCAAATAACATGTCCATGACTACCTCAATAAAATAAAGTACTAAACTTAGAGAAATAAATAAATAAAATGATTTCCTCCGATTGCAAGAAGGTCTCAACAAAGCTCTGGGAAGGCTTGAAATCTTCAATAAATCGTCTGTTAAGGATTTGTAACACTTGTATCTGCATCATCAAATAATACAGCGTCAAATAAGATACCACCCGTAATCGAAAAGTGGTTGAAAAGGTAATTTGGTGAGCTAGAGGTCCCAATCAACATATCTCCCAACTTCAATTGAGAAATGTTGTAGGACAGGTCAGTAGGGGTTGGAGCACTCAGTGCATTGTCGAGTTCGATTGGCGAGCTCAATGATATTGCCAAATGAGATAGTGAGTCGCCCTATATTTCTGTAACACCTCATAAAATTACCAAAATGCCTCTAAAACGTAATTGTGCACACAACGCATCTTCCAAAGTTTCGATGGAAAATTCGAGACCAAATTTGCGATCAACGTAAAAAATCGAGTGGAAAAATGGTCACTACCCGATTTAAGAGTAATCGAGTCAAAAAATAATTTTCACTAATTAATGCAAAAACAGTGTCAATCTGCACCCTTGGCGTGACGCGAAGGGGGGTTGGAATTACACTTGGTAGTTTTCTTAATTTTTTGATGGGAATTCAAAATTCTAAAAAATTATAAAAATGTACTGGTCCAGGCCCCTAGCGACGCACACACCAGTGTGCAAGTTTTCAAAAATTTTCTTTTAATTAGGGAAGGTCTTTTTGGTCATTTTCCACTCTATCCTAAGTCCTATAACATGTTTCAAAGTTGTTTATACCAATTGAGGGTTCCAAAAAAACCCAATTTCTCTTTAAGTTCTACGTAAGAAGTCTTGGAGAGGGGACACAGAAAGCTCTGAGGGTGAGGGTTTGAGTTCGAGTTCTTGAAGAAGAGTCGGTAATTCGTCATCCCAGATATGTAAAGGTTACCCAAAGCATGGGTGACCTTTGAATGTAGTAGGTTGATAGATGAAGTTTATGAGTCTTGTTTGATAAAGTATTACATGCTATCTTGAAATTTTTCGTTTGAGATCCCAAGTCTCCAAGTGGGCCCTCTTGGCCACCCACGACCTTGGATTTGATGATTATCTCAATTTGGATTACTTGCTTAATTGATTATTTGAACTATTGTATACATTATATATGTGCAATTGTTAAAGAATTCATGAATGAAGTTAGGGGTCGATGTCTAGAGCCCAGATTATGTATGTATGCATGATCGATGTGGTCTTGGCCTTGATTTGGGTGAGCAATAACGTTAATGTTGCTAAAATTGATGGAGTGTGAGTCCCTTAGAGTCTTTAAAAGGTCACACTTGAGTTTTAAAGAGTGATCATAGTTTTCCTGAGTTGAGAGATGATGAGATGAGATGATGTCCTTGTCCAAAAGAGACTAACCAATGATAAAACTTTGGTGTTGATGTTTATGAGCATGTTGAGTCCTGGGAGGAGTATTGAGCATCAAAAATAAATAAGAGTGAGTCCCACTCGCATTCATTAACTACGTGGCCAGCGTAGCAGAGGATTATACTATGAGAACGGATGTTTCCTTAGCCCCAAAAGAGGACTTGATATTATTATAAACCCCTAATGTACGCCCTTTCACCCAGGCAAGGTACTGGGTATATGCCGCAACGACATCGCTTCGTTGTACCATCACCAGTTTATAGGTGATGGATGTAGGTCTAGAAAACTCCCAAAATTGGTCCCCTAATGATAGTGCTTTGATGTTGATATGATAATGTGAGTATTGATTAGTGGTGATGTGATAGAGTTCTATTTCTTATCTTGAGTTGAAGTTGAGTGACTGATGAGTTGATGTCATTCCATATTATTTACTGTTAACACGTTTTACATATAGTACATTTTATGTACTAATGCCCCTTTGATGCTGCATCATTTTATGATGCAGATTCAGTAGACAGAGGACTTCAGCAGCCCAATCGTTGAGGTTCAGAGCTTATTGATTTTAAATCTTGGCGAGTCCTCCCCTACATTTGGAGGATGATTATTTCTCTAGCTTTAAGGAGTTATTTTCTTTGATTATGTATGGCCTACCATGGTACCGTGGCTTCATAGACATAGACGGATGACGTTGATGTTGGAGTTCCTTTCCCCCTATTGTTCTACTTTTAAACTAAGTTTTATTTCCTAAATTTTGCTTCTTATGATAGATGTTGATATTGAGTCTGATAGCCTAATGATAGTCAAAATATTCTTTATTAGCTTCCACAAATGAATTGGTTGAATGAATGTGATGAGACTAGGTGGTTCTCTTTGGGGCTAACAATAGTCTCCGAGTACAAGTTACGCCTAGGGTACCCTCTCGGGGCATGACAAACTTGGTATTGGAGTATAGAGTTCAACTGTGCTAGGGAGTCTATGAAGCCTTGTCTAGCAGAGTCTTGTTTATGGGTGTGTTGTGCACCACACTTCATAAGCAGGATGCTATAGGACATTAGGAAATGTTACTCTTCTTCTATGATATGAATACGTGGATGAAGTTTAACTCTATGAAGAATCTTCTCCTAGTTTATGCTTTATGCGTATTGTAGAAAATGCTGCCAAAGAGAACAACCACTCAGAGAGATACCGCAGTCCCCACTACTGACAACACCCAACCTGAGGCCCTAATTCAGACAGATGCTAGGAGACGGGTACGCCCTGCTAGGACTGCTGAGGTCCCACAGTTGCTCAGCCCCAGCTAGCTCCCAACACTGAGGCATAGTTTAGGGGAGCCATCACTATACTAACTCAGTTTGTGGCCTCCCAGGGTAACACTCGAGGTCAACAAGCTCCTAGCTCTAGCTTACAAGAGCCCCAACTGCAACCCGACTCAAAGACTTCTTGAGGATGAACCCGCCTGTGTATTCGAGGTCGAAAGTGGAAGAGGACCGACAAAATTTTATTGATAAGATGTATAAGGTCCTAAAAGCAATTCATGCTGATAAGATTGAGGGTTGAGTTTACCTCCTACCAGTTGAAGGATGTTGCGAATGTGTGGTATAACCAATGGCAGGAGAGTAGGGGTGAGAATGTCGAGCCTTCAGCATTAGATGAGTTTGAAACTGCCTTCCTTGACCATTTCTTTCCTCAAGAATTGAGGGAGACGAAGGTAAATGAGCTCATGAACTTGAAGCAAGGGGGAATGATAGTTAAGGAGTACACCTTTAAGTTTATTAAGCTGTCCAGGTATGCTCCAGAGATGGTCCAAGATATGAGGGACAAGATGAGGAAGTTTGTATCTGGCCTGGACAGACATGTGTAGAAGGAATACGAGGCAGCCTTGTTGATCCCCAACATGGACATCTCCAGAACTATGGTGTATGCCCAACAAACATAGGAGGATAAGAGAAGAGATAAGGAGGAGTAGATGAACAAAAAGGCAAAATCAGCAGGACATGAGCTTAGCCAGTAGAGTCAAAATAAGGGTGACAAGTCTTACTTCTAGAAAAGATCATCTCATTATGCACCTTCTCTAGAGAATGCACCTGTTCAGTTAAACAGGTATAATCAGAAGTTTCAGGGACTTCAGAATTTCAGGGCTCGAGGCGCCCAATCTCAGGCAAGTGTGACTTAGGGCTAGAAGGGAAAGCCACCCTGTGGCAATTGTGGGAAGCTTCATCTGGGTAGATGTCATCTGGCAACAGATGCTTGTTTCCTATATGGGCAGGTGGGTCACATCTAGTATGAGTGCCCAAAAAGGAGACGAGGTGAAGAAAGCAATAGAGCACAATCCTCGGTAGTACCCCAGCTGGCAGTTGTAGAGGGGTAATACTACAGGTACAGGAGATGGGACAAATCGCCTTTATGCTATAGGAAATCGACAGGCTTAGGAAGCTACACCAGATATTGTTATGGGTATGATTTGAGTCTTTACCTTTGATTATATGCATTGCTTGATCCGGGTGCTACTTTATCTTTTGTGACCCCTTATATGACTAGTTAGTTTGGGATTTCCTAATAAGCCTTTTCTAGAGTGGAAAGGGAGTTCTGTTGCACCTAAGGGCAAGTTCATCTCTTATCTTAGAGCCAGAAAGTTAATCTCCAAAGTTTGTATTTTATTATCTCGTGTGAGTTAAGTCTGATGAAGTTGAACCTTCTACTCCTGATCTAGTACCGATTGTGAATGAGTTTCCTAATGATCTACCTGGAGTTCCTCTTGATAGGGAATTGACTTTGGGATTGATGTTTTTCCCGAGACCCAAGCCATCTCAATTCCACCTTATAAGATGGCCCTTGCAGAGTTGAAAAAATTGAAAGAACAATTGAAGGACTTGTTAGAGAAAGGTTTCATACGACCTAGTGTCTCTCCTTGGGGTGCTATTGTCCTATTCATAAGTAAGAAAGATAGGTCTCTCAGAATGTGCATAGACTACCGCCAAATAAACAAGGTCACCATAAAGAATAAATAACCTCTCCCAGTATAGATGATCTGTTTGGCCAACTTCAAGGTGCTACTTGATTCTCCAAGATAGACCTCAGATCGAGTTATCATTAGTTAAAGGTGAGAGAAAGTGATATTTTAAAGATAAACTTTAGGACACGGTATGTCCATTTTGAGTTCTTGGTCATGTCCTTCGGGTTGACAAATGCACCTGCAGCTTTCATGGATTTGATGGACAGGGTATTCAAATCGTATTTTGATATATTTGTGATTATTTTTATTGATGATATTCTGGTGTATTCAAAGGATGAAGAGAAGCATGCTAATCACCTTAGAGTGGTTTTGCAAATGCTCAAAGACCATGAGTTGTATGCAAAATTTTCAAAGTGTGAGTTTTGGCTCAAGTCCGTGGCTTTCCTAGGTCGTGTTATTTCGGGAAATGGTATTTGGGTAGATGCTTAGAAAATTGAAGATGTTAAGAACTGGTCTTGACCAACTTCTCTGATGGAAATAAGAATCTTCTTGGGTTTAGAAGGCTACTATTGTAGATTTGTTGAGGACTTCTCTTAGTTATCCGCACAATTGATTAAACTAACTCAGAAGAAGGCCAAAAATTTTAATTGTCTGAGAAATGTGAAAAGAATTTCTAAGAGTTGAAGATTAGATTGACTACAATACTAGTTTTGACTTTGTCTGATGGTATGGGAGACTTAGTTATCTACTGTGATCCATCTAGGGTTGGACTGAGTTGTGTATTGATGTGGAGGGGGAATGTGATAGCTTATACTTCCAGACAACTTAAGATCCACAAGAATAATTATTTGACTCATGATATTGAGTTGGCAACAGTGGTATTCGCACTTAAGATATGGCGTCACTATTCGTATGGAGTGCGTGTGGACATTTTCACTGACCACAAGAGCTTACAATATGTGTTCAATTAGAAGGAGCTCAACCTGCAGCAGAGGAGATAGTTGGAGTTGATCAAGGATTATGATATGAGTATCTTCTACCACCCAGGTAAGGCTAATATTATTGCTGATACTCTTAGTAGGTTATCTATGGGTAGTACTGCCTATGTGGAGGAAGGGAAGAGAGAATTAGCTACGGAAGTTCATTGATTGGCTCAACTGGAGTGCAACTTCAGGAGAACAATAAAAGCAGGGTCAATGTTCAAAATGAGTCTACTTCATCCTTAGTGTCAAAAGTGAAGGAAATACAAGACCAAGACCCTATTTTGTTCTAATTGAAAGAAATGATTCACAAGTAGAAGGCGAAGGTTTTCTCTAAAGGGAGAGATAAGGTATTGAGGTACCAAGGTGGATTGTGTGTGGCTGATATTGACGGTGTTCGAGAGAGGATCATGGTCGAAGCTCATATCTCTAGATATTCCATCCATCATAGTTCCACCAAGATGTACCACGACTTGAGAGAAGTCTATTCGTGGAATGGAATGAAAAGGGACATTGTGGAATTCGTGTCTAAGTGTCCCAATTGTCAACAAGGTAAAGTCGAGCATCAGAGACCATGTGGATTAGAGCAGAACTTTGAAATTCCAGAATAGAAGTGAGAGAAAGTCAACATGAATTTCATCACCGGTTTACCAGATCTCGAAAGCAGCATGATTCGATATGGGTGATTATAGATAGGATGACTAGATCATCCCACTTTTTGACATTCAAGACAATTAATACGGATGAGGAGTATGCACGACTATGTATTCGAGAGATTGTAAGGTTACATGGGGTTCCCTTATCCGTCATCTTTGACATATGATCTCAATTCACCTCTCAATTTTGGAGGTATTTCAAGAAGGGATTGGGCACGAATGTACATTTGAGCACAACTTTTCACCCACTGACAAATGGACAAGCAGAGCCCACCATTCAAACTTTAGAAAATATGTTGAGAGATTGCATCATCGACTTTAAGGGTAATTGGTGTGATCATTTGCCATTGATTGAATTTGCGTACAACAATAGTTACCATGCCAGTATTCAGATGGCCCCTTATGAGGTATTGTATGGAAGAGGTGTAGATCATCGATTGACTGGTTTAAGGTTGGTGAAGCTGAGTTGATTGGACCTGATCTTATCCACTAACCCATGGAAAAGGTGAAGGTCATCAGAGAAAGGTTGAAGATAATGCAAAGTCGCCAGAAGTCTTATACGGATGTGAGGAGAAGAGACTTGGAGTTTGAGGTGGATGATTGGGTGTACTTAAAGGTGTTACCCATGAAGAGTGTCATGAGGTTTGGAAAGAAGGGGAAGTTGAGTCCACACTATATTGGACCATACCAGATTGTGAGGAGGATTGGGAAGGTTACTTATGAGGTAAACTTGCCTTCCGAGGTAGATGGAGTTCATTCGATATTTCATATTTCTATGTTGAAAAAGTATTTGGGAGATCCTGCCTTAGCGATTCCTATTGAGAGTATGGAGGTAAAGGATAACTTATCTTCTGAGGAAGTTCAATCTAGATCCTTGATCGACAGGTTTGTAACTGAGGAATAAAGAGATAACCTCCATCAAAATCTTATAGAGGAACCAATTCATTGAGAAAGCTACGTGGGGAGCTAAGAAAACTATGAAACTCAAATACCCACACCTATTTGTGCTGAATGATGATGATGTTAAAGGTAATGTCCCTACCCTTAACGCTATTGAAAATTCCTTTCTCGAGTTGATGTACTATTCCATTCTTGAGTCTTAGAGATATAGAAGGGGATGGATAATTGAGAGTTCGAGAGTTTCTGAGTGAGGATTGAGATGAGTTTTGAGCCTACTCGTGTTTTATTCTATCTGTACTCATCATTCAAGGACGAATGATCCCAAGGGGAAGATGATGTAACACCCCATAAAATTATCGAGATGCCCCTAAAATCTAAGGATGTGCAAAAACCGAACCGATCGATATGCTGAACCGATAAGAATGTTATTGGTTTATTGTTATTGGGTTATTAGGTTATCAGGTTTTTAATGGTTTTTGAAAAAAAATATTATTGGGTTATCAGTTCGATATCGGTTTTCACTATTGGATTATTGGGTAAAATCGATAACCCAATAAGATTATATAAATTTACTATTTTACCCCTTCGTAAATATTAAATATTAGTAATTTAATAGTAATAGGACACAATAACAATACTTTACCTATTTTAATCTTCAGACTAGTTACCCACTTTAGTATTTTAGTTTGTAATTAACTAATTATGGCTTTTGCAAGTTAGTAAATGTAGTCTTCATACTCCATTTGCTCGTATTAACGCAAATTCTCATGAAAATTCATTCTTATCAGGTGAATAAAAAATCGAACTGTTAAAAACTTAAAATTGATAAACCAAAAATTAATAAAAATTATTTATAGGTTTGTTATTAGTTTTGCATATTTAAAAATCGAAAAAAGATAAATCAAATCGATAATGTATAAAATCGAACCAAATCGATTAATGCACACCCCTACTAAAATGTAATCATGCGCACAACGTCTTCCAAAGCTCTGATGGTAAATTCAGAATCAGATTTGTGATCAGCGTGAAAATCGAGTGAGAAAATGGCCTCGACCCGATAAGAGCAATCGAGTCAAAAATCATTTTCACTAATTAATGCGCAAAAAGTGTCGATCCGGGCCCCTGGTGCAACGCGAAGGCGGGCACGGACTTACACTTGGTAGTTTTTTTAATTTTTCAATCAGAATTCAAAATTCCAAAAGATTGCGAAAATATACTGGTCTGCGCCCCTGGCGTATCGTTGACCAGTGTACAAGTTTTAAAAATTTTCTTTTAATTCGAGAAAGGCCTATTGGTCATTCTCCACCCTATCCTAAGTCTTAAAACGTATTTTAAAAGTAGTTTATACCAATTGAGGGTTCCAAAAAAATCTAATTTCTCTTTAAATTCTACGTAAGAAGTCTTGGAGAGGGGAGACAGAAAGCTCTGATGGTGAGGGTTTGAGTTAAAGTTCTTAAAAAAGAGTTGGTAATTCGTCATCCCAGGTATGTAAAGGCTACCTAAAATATGGAGTTGTTCACCCATTTGCCCCTTTGAATGTAGTAGGTTGATTGATGAGGTCTATGAGTCTTATTTGATAAAGTATTGCATGCTATCTTGAAATTTTTTATTAAATTATATACTTTCTTAAAATTGATGATCATCTCAATTTGCATTACTTGCTTAATTGATTATTTGAACTACTGTATAAATTATATATGTGCAATCGTTAAAGAATCCATGAATGTAGTTAGGGGTCGATGTCAAGAGCTCGGATCATGTATATATGCATGAGTCTTTAAGAGGTCACACTTGAGTTTTAAAGAGTAATCATAGTATTCTCGACTTGAGAGATGATGAGATGAGATGATGTCCTTATTCAAAAGAGACTAACCAATGATAAAACTTTGATGTTGATATTTATGAGCATGTTGAGTCCTGGAAAGAGTATTGATCATCGAAAATAAGTAAGATTGAGTTCCGCTCACACTCATAAACTACGTGGCTAGCATAACAGAGGATTGGACTGTGAGAATGGATGTTTTTTTAGTCCCCCAAAAAGGACTTGATTTTATTATAAACCCCTGATATACGCCCTTTCAACCCGGCAAAGTACTGGGTGGATGCCGCAATGGCATTGCTTTGTTGTACCATCACCAGCTCATAGGTGATAGATGTAGGTCCAAGAAACTCCCAAAATAGTTCCCCTGATGATAGCACTCTGATATTGATGTGATAGTGTGAGTCTTGATTAATGGTGATGTGATAAAGTTCTATTCATTATCTTGAGTTAAAGTTGAGTGATTGATGAGGTGATGTTGTTTCATATTATTTACTGTTAGCCCATTTTACATACAGTACAATCTACATACTAACGCCCCTTTGGCGCTGCATCATTTTATGATGCAGATTCAGTAGACAGAGGACTTCAATAACCCAATCATTGGGGTTCAGAGCTTATTGATTTCAGTTCTTGGTGAGTCCTCCCTTGCATTTGGAATATGGTTATTCTCTAGATTTATTGAGTTATTTTTTTTGATTGTGGTAGTGATGACTTGTCATGGTACCATCTTAGACATTAGTTATAGAGACTTTATTGACATAGACAGATAATGTTGATGTTGGGTTTCCTTTCCTCCAATTGTTCTATTTTTAAACTGAGTTTGTTTCCTAAATCTTGCATCTTATGATGGATGTTGATGTTGAGTCTGATAGCCTACTAATAGTTAGAATATTCCTTATTGTCTTCTGCAAATGGTTTGGTTGAATGAATGCGATGAGACTAGGTAGCTCTCTTGGGGTCTAGCAATACTCTTTGAGTGCCAGTTACACCTATGTTACTTTCTCGGGGCGTGACAATTTCCTTGATTTGTTGGACCTCCCATACATTGTATGTATTCCTTTTGGTCCATTCGAGGCCCTCTAGTGCTTTTCTCTTCATGAACATGGCTTGTAGTCCTAGGATATTCTTGGCTTGATGCTCACCCAATGGCTTGAGATCGTCGATATGTTGCCCTTGCTTGCCAATTTAGGTAGTGAGGAGATATAATTTGGAATCCTCTAGGCTCTATACTATCATCTTTGTATGGAATACATTCCTCTTGTCTTTCTAAGGTTAATCTAAGATCCTCTTTATATCCTTTTTGTGAGCTCAAAAGGATGCTCATAGTTGGTAATAACTATGCCCTTATCATGTGTATAAGCAAAAAACGATGGATTTTTCTAAAGGGAGAGATGGTCTATTGATGTATCAAGGTAGATTGTCTTTCCCTAATGTTGATGATCTCTGAGATAGAATAATGAAAAAAGGGTCGTAGCTCAAGATATTTTACCCGTCCAGGTTTTACTAAAATGTACCATGACTTAAGAAAAATCTTTTGGTGGAGTGGTATGAAAAGGAACATTACAGACTATGTTTTAAAATTTCCAAATTTCTAACAATTCAAAATTGGGCACCAAAGGTCATGTCCTGTGGCTCAGAATATAGAGCTTCTAGATTGACAATGGGAAACAATAAATATGGACTTTATTACAAGTATACCTCGATAATATGATTTGATATAAGTGAATATAGATAGGATGACCAAATGAACCAACTTCGTACCAGTTAAGACTACTAACATAGTAGAGGACTACGTCGAGTTCCTTTATATATCCATCATCTCAGAATGAGGGACCCAATTCACTGCCTAGTTCTGGAAATCTTTTTAGAAAGGTCTATGTTCAAAGGAGAATCTTGGATTCACATTTTATCCTCAAATAAACAGTCAAGCATAGTGTACAATTCGGACATTGGAGGACATGTTGAGAACCTATGCCATTGATTTCAAAGATAATTAGGATAACCAGTTGTCTTTTTACTGAGTTTGTATATAATAATAGCTTCCATTTGAGTATCCAGATGGCTCCTTATGATTTTACGAGGAGATGTGGATCACGAATTGGATGGTTTGCAGTTGGTAAAGAAAAATTAATTGGGCCAAACTTGGTTCATCAAGCTATGTAGAAGGTAAAAATCCATCAGGAATGGTTGAAAATCATGCAAAGTCGTCAAAAATTCTATATCGATGTTAGAAGAAGAGATTTGGAGTTTGATGTAAGCGATTAGGTGTACTTGAAGGTTTCACCTATGAAGGGTGTTGTAAGATTTTGAAAGAAGGAGAAACTCAGTCTTTGTTATGTTGGTCCTTATCAGATTATAAAGAGAGTTGGTAATGTATGTTTATGAATTAGAGCTAGCTCCTGAGTTAATGACTGTTCATATCATTTTTCAAATTTTTATGGATAAGAAATATTTGGAGAGTTCACTCATTTTTCTGACTGAGAGTATTACTGTAAATGATGACTTATCTTATAAAAAGTTTTTAGTCCAAATCTTTAATCATCAAACACTACAACAAATATGATATTTAGCTACGAAATTTTTAGGTACGATATAAAATTCGTCACTAATTATTCACTTTTTGTGACGAAAATTATATTTTCTATTTAAATGCACGAGCAATATATTTTTAGAGACGAAAATATAAATTCGTAGTAAAGTTTTATCAAAAGAATTTTCCACCAAAAAATAATTTGGCTCTATTTATGAAGTATCATTAGTGACAAATTTTAAGTAATCAGTGACATTATTTTATTGCTAATAATATATTTAATTTGCGATAAATTATTATTTGTCTTTAAATTAGTAATTATTTTGACACAAAAAGATTTCATCACAAAAAGTAAGTTATTGCAAAAGCGACAAAATAAAGTTCATAGTTAAATGTTGTAAGCTTTAACCACAAAAAATTATATTTAATTGTGACCTAAGGTTTTGTCACTAATAATATATGCCATCAATGACGATCATTTTATCATTTCTAATTACCTATGATTTGGTGACAACATATCACAAAATATATAATGTTTAAATAGTGACAATTAAAAATTTGTAGCTGAATAGTTTAACTATTTTTTATGGAAAAAATTCATAATTAAATATAATATAATCTTTGACTATAATTGTTCATAGTTACAAGCAGTGGTGTACGCAGAATTTTTCGTAAGGGTTGACACCATTTAAAATAAAAAATAATATAATGTGACACCATACTTTTAGAAAAAGTAAAATATAAATAAATACAATTCATGTTCACTACTATACCTTTTCTAAAAAAAATAGTTTTTAAAAAATTATTAAAAGGAGTTTCAAGAGTTATTTTCTAAAAAATACATTCAAATAATTTTTTTAATAAATAATAATATTATTAAATATTTTACAATAAATATGATATTTAGCTACAAAATTATTAACTTGTAACATCCACATCTTACAATACTAGTACTATGCAAATAAAGCGTGATATGACTTTTCAAATTAGCGCCAAATTTTAAAAGTGCTTGAATCTCAAATTAGTGGGCGATATGTATGTCTAACGCTGAAGAGGGTCGAGTGTAAATAAGTTTTAAGTCAAATTGAGGAGATCACGACCTTAAACGTGGTGAAAGAAGTGAGGTGCTTGTAGGACTTTGGAAGCTAGCAAGTGAGTCACCTACATGCTTAGCTTAAATATGCTAGCTAAATAGAGACAAGGCCCGATGACAAATATGTGCAAGTCCGATAATGAATAAAGTCCATGTTAAGGGTGTAACTTTATTTCATATTTTAGCATCATGAATGAACAATATTTTCATCCTAAGAATAGTAGAGAAAGTGCTCAAGTACAATACAACTCACTTGGTGAATTAGGTCAAAACTAAGTAAGGAAAAAAGGAAAATGTGGGCAGTCAAAGCCCAACCAATTTGAACCCAATAAGGCCCAAGTGAAAGGAGCAAGAAGCTCCATCACTAGTTTAATAAAGTAAGGCTAAAAATGCCTTAGTAGGTAGGCCAAAATTTCCCTTTAAAAAGGATTTAAAACAGCTCCCTTAAGCCAGTTTAATTTGGACAAAAAATCTGCTTTTCTTGATTATTTTTTGCTCTCTTTCGACATGTGAAAAGTAGCCCTCATAACCTTACAAGGGTTCCTAAAGTAAGCTTAAACCTTGAAGTTAAAGGTAAGTAATGATACTTGTGTACATAGTATGGTTTGTTTATGAAAAACAAGAAGTATAGGCTAGTTATGCTTGTACAATTATTATCCACTTAGCATATTCACATACTCTTATACGTCTCTCAAATCCATTTACGCCACTTAAATGTCAACCTGAACCTAGCGATGCCAAAACGTCAAATTTTTTCCTTTCCTAAACAATTTGTTAAATATGATTTCACCACTATTTTATACCATATAAACATACTCCCTAGTCCCTTTACACTTCAAGAATGCCAACGGAACACTC
>JAOTQJ010000011.1:17366447-17383500 GCA_025642045.1 Solanum sejunctum | reverse complement strand
AACTAATCTTAAAAAAATTACTAATAATTTAATTGTGAAGGTATTTTACCCACAAAGGGCACGTGCGTGGGGAGGGGGGGGGGGAAGAAATACTAGAAGACTTTTACCTAAATAAAGAAAAAAATTTCACATTTAATAGTATATTTAGTCGATAATTTTAGGAGTCTAATAAAAAAATACTTAATTTTGATATATAAGAGTTCAGTTAAAGAAAATTACTTAATTTTTAAAGTCTATTTTAGTTGAAAAGAGATTCTGAGTTTAATCATAATAAAAAAAATTATCATTTAATTTTTATTATATTTATTATAGTTAATATGTATTATAATTTTAAAAAATGATTAAAAGACGTATAGAGTTTTCTTGATGTGGTATGGTATCTAAATTTGGATAAAGAAATAGCGAAATTTGGTTATATATTTTTCCAAAAATATTTGCCTTATGTCAAGATTTGATGCTAATTAATTTTGTAATTTAAGTGGAAAAGTTATTTAAAATAAAGAAATATAAATATTTGGACCTTTTGGTCTCGTACCCACAAAGGGCATGTGAGTGGAGAAAAAAATACTATAAGACTTTTATCTAAATAAAGAAGATTTTTTCATATTTAATAGTATATGTAGTCGATAATTTTAGGAGTCTAATAAAAGAAAAGTACTTAGTTTTGATATAGGAGTCCAATAAAAGAACATTACTTACTTTTTAAAGTCTATTTTAATTGAAGAAAGATTCTCCATATAGGAGTTTAATCATAATAAGAATATTTTTTTATTTAATTTTTATTATATTTGTTATAGTCAATATTTAATATGATTAAGATAATGCTATAATGATTATAAAAAATAGTGAAAAAACGATTCTGTCTAAAGAAAATATTTTGAATGAAGACAAAAAATTCAAAGGACCTTCACATTTTTAACATAATATAGATTAATTATATGATTCAATAGGAATATCCAAATGACGACTTTTTGAATTAGTCATAAAACTTGGAAACTTAAAATTTTCTATAGATATCATTATCAATTTTTTCCGTCATAAAGAGTGAAATTATTTTGTGTTTACTTATTTTTTTTAAATAATTATTTTCCTTCAAATAACAGTTTAAGATACTTTGAGATTGGTATATTGTAATGCATATAAATTAAATTTATAATACAAAATTAAAACACAAATCTAACATGTAGGAGACACCAAATACTAATAAACATAAATATTATTTATAGAAATCATTGCAAACTACATGTGTTACGTACCATCATTGATTTATTTTTTTCAACAACATCAAGAAAATAAAAATCACACAAAAATAAAATGAATTTAAAATTTCATTTTGTTGCATAGGGCTTTGATAAAAAAAAAATACATCCAAAGATGATCCATTTACAAAGCACTAGACTAATTGTTTGCATCCTCTTGTGCAAACTCTAAGGAGGATGAATCTCCATTTTCTAGCTGCTTCAAATAATAGTTCAACATAAATTCACAGCAATTCATCAAGCTGATTTTTAAGTCTTTTTATTTCATTTTTGGATGCTTGTTTAATAACACGTTTTGTACCTATGATTAATTTTGTTACAATAATAACAGATTCAGTGAAATTTCACAAGATTTAGAAAAGATAATATGTATATATTCAGATTTTACCACTACCTCATAGATAAAGAAGTTGTTTCCGAATGAAATACATAAAATGATTGATAATTATATTAGAAACAGGATGAATAAAGAAAAATGATTTACCTGCAGCAATTCGAACACCTTTATTTTTTATTTTCACCCTTGAAAATTTTCTGCATGTTGCTCCTTTCTTACCCTCCATGCTAGAAGACAATAAAATATAATGCTCAAATATTTTCAAGAGATGTGGCTTACAAAGAAAATGGAATATCATGAGTATTTATACACAAAAACTGATTTTTAATATTGGTAAGTAAATTTGTAGCCAAATATTAAAAAGGGAAGAAATTCTTTCTTCATAATGAAATTATAGTAGAAAATTTATTTGATGAATTGATACTCAAAATTTGTGTCTTATGGTAACATATATAAATCAGAAAATTTAAGTCAAAATAGATAAATTGTTTTACGTACTATATGAAATTTAGTAATTAGCCATAATAAATATAATTTGATGGAATATAAATTACTTGCCAAAATCTTCAATTGATTTAAAGTAACTAAATTAACTTCTGCACTTGCTCAAATAGAAACAAATCTATCATTTTAGGACGAAAATTTATAAATATAATTAAAAATTTAAATTGAATAGTAAATATTTGAATGAATAACCATAATGAAAGTCAAACTTTCAACAAGAATTTTTAAGTAAATCAAATCTTTAAGTTTAACTCGAATTAGCAAATATGTAAATCTACTTACTAAAAGAAGAGAAAAATATTCAGATTTTATAGAATATTAACCCAAATAATTTGGAATGAGATTAAACATAATTAAAAATTTAACTTGAATAGTAAATATTCTAATGAATGACCATAATGAAAGTCAAATATTCAACAAGCATTTTTAAGTAAATCAAATCTAAAGTTTAACTTGAATCAGCAAATATTTAAATGAACTTTACTAAAAGAAGAGAAAAATATTAAGATTTTACGGAATATTAATCCAAATAATTTGGAATGGCCTTAAACATAATTAAAACTTTAACTTGAATAGTAAATATTTTAATGAATAACTATAATCAAAATCAAACTTTCAACAAGCATTTTAAGTAAATCAAATCTAAAATCTAATTTAAATTTGCAAATATTTGAATGTACTTACGGAGTGAAGAGAAAAATATTCAAATTTTATGATTAATTATTTATGGAAATTCATTAACATCAATTAAAAAGTTAAATTTTAACCTGATAATGATAAAGTTATTGTTAGGCTAAAAATTTAAAATTACTAAATATAACAACTTAAGCCTTTTAATTCCTCATTCATTAGTTCAACATAATTATGCATTGAGGTTATTAGTAATTCTACATTTTTAATCCTTGGGATTGTTAATCCTAATTAAGTTAGATGATCCTGATTTTTACTATGCATTTAGTTGAAATTGATGGTTTTCATGCATAGAGAAAGTATGAAGTCTATTAAATTTACCTCTATTTTTATTGAGTCTAAATGAGTATGAGAATTGAGTATATATAAATGATGTTTTGAGAAAAGAGTTTTGACAATATGTAAGTCATCTTGAAAGTACATTTTTTAAATAAAAGAGTATGGCGATTTGAGATGAGATTAAGTTTTTTTGAGTAAAGTCCATTGAAACTAAATAAGACGAGTTTTGTGTAATTTACTCACTTGAGATAGACAGGCATAATAAATTGATTCATGAGTAATATTGAGCATCGATTTAGATAAGAGTAGAGGAAATTCAAACCCCATAAACTACATAATCAGTCTAGGATAGGATCATACAAGATGGTTAAGGCAACTCCATACTTGTCCCGAAAGAGGACTTCTATTTTGGATCCATTATGTAATTGACTCTTACCCTAGCAAGGTATAAGGTGGTTGTGAAAGCGGCAATACTTCATTATTGTCAGAACCTAAAAAACAAGATCATAATGGCATTCATCTCAAATTTCAACCCAACGTGTAAGCTAAAAGTAAAACACAATGAGACCCCCACAATAGGAGTCAAGCCACAAAATGAATGAAATAACTACAATATAAGAAACATCTCAAAATCTAGTGTCATGAGTATAAAGAGCATTTAATTCAATATCTGAATTTAGTATATACAAATCAATTTTTAAAAGAAAGTGAAGACTATAAAGTAAAGATAGCATCTAGTAGTGGTGAGGAATCCTAGTTCTCACCACCAAACTGGATAAGATTGCTACTGAAGTAATCAACCACCATGTCGATGACTCTAGCTAAAATCTGCATCCAAAGGGACACAGAATTAGGGATGAATACAATTCACATTTACCTAGTAGGTTTGACTGGCTAGAGATTAGGAACTGAACAAACTATACAATAAACTAGGAATGCTTCAGCATACAGAAAATTCCAGTCCAACAATGATGTCGCTCATTTATATAGAACGACGTGAATAAATTAAACATATAGTATATATGTAGCAAGTTTCATCAAATAGATTAAATATCAAGTGATAATATCATGCAATGCACTGTGTAGGGTGATGCAATATGTGGTGGTAAGGTGGAATCAAGACTATTGCGCAGTCTGTCGCATACACCTGCCGAGCTAAGCTTCCAAACAGGACTAATGGGAGTCTCTCATATCATATACTTCATCACAATCTCAATATATCATTATCCTTTTCACCTAGTTCGTGATCAAATGGTCACAATAATATCAATATTTCATCCTCTTGCTACTTAACTTGTGGTCAAGAATTTTTATAAAGGTTTTTCGATTTCTTTCAAAAAGGTGATCATAGTTCTCAACTTTCCATGTCTCATGATATGAAGTATGAGGATGCATGAAAGTCAAAGCACAAAGATAGAGCAAACAATCATCTCAACATGCGCAACAAAGTGTCAAAGATTCTAAAACTCAACAAATCATAATCAACACCCTCTTTTATATATGTTTGGAAAGGAGTTTGTTCAAAGACCACAACTATTTACGAAACTTTTATTTCTTTTAAGATACACCATAATTCATAACTCAATTCACAAGTATTTCATTTCTCATGCATGATATAACTTCAGCTCTACCCCTTACTTGGGTATCACAAGTAATTCAAAATTTCACAAGACCAACACAAATAATTTAATAATCACATGTTCACAAAACAACCAAAATAGCATGTAAGACTCCTACGTCGAGAATACAATAAAGTTCATAATCCCAAAACATGATATGATCTCATCTCATAGTTCACAACATAATGATATTTAATTACCTATTCTCAATATGAAGAAGGATAATCAAATCTATCTCAAATGTCAAAACTACACTCGAACACTCTACCAGAAGAATAGCCTTCAAGTTCAACCTACGAAATGACTACCCACTATCAAGGATGAAAAGAACTCATCAAAAGAAGCTAAACAATACCCATGTTGCAAGGGTTCTAAATTGGGGTCAAAATTATCAAAAAAAAAAATTGCTTAAATTCAAAAAGAAAAAAAAATAAAATTTCATTTGAAAATCATACTCTATCAAGAGGAACTCATGATTGAAAAATTCATAAAAATTTACTAAGAAACAATTCTAAAATCATTATTTTTCTTAAATTTAAATCATGAAAGAAATAAAAAAAATGGGATTAAAAATTAGGAATTAAGAGTTAAAATCACTAAATAATTGAAGAATTAAAAAAAATTTAGGTTAAAAAGACTTACCAAAATGAAATCCCTTAAAATCCCCTTAAAAATCACCCAAACGAGCTCCAAAGACTCAAAAATGCTGAAAATAATTAATTTTTCGATTAAATATTATTCTAACTGACTTTACACATCGCGATCGAAGATCACTATTCTCCACAATCGTGGAGCTCACAGGACTTTTATTCATCACGATCGGTGGGAACTTAGAAGTGATTATACAGCAGAGGACGAAAATACCTATTGATATCGTGGTGACCCCTAACCACGATTTCGTGAAGCACAAGAGGAATATAACATCATGAATGCTGAGGCATGACCGTGAACAGGAAGAATAATATCCTAGCACTGGATAACATATTTGAAAAAGTTTACTAACTCTCCAATCGAATCCTAGAAATTCATTCAGAATTTCGCACACACAAATCATTTATGCTACCATGTTATATTCGATGTTCTAGACTTAATGGAATCATTGAACATTTGATTTGAGTTCTCCTTTACATTTAGTATTATATATTTAGTATTATACAAAATCCAGCACACCCAAATATTATTCAATTCAGTATTGTACATTTAGTGTGTGTCCCAATTCTAGATTCTTGACTTATTTTAACCTAATTTTGTATTAAATTGTGTAGAAAAATAATGTAAATACGAAATTATGATCATAAAATTATTCTTATCAAGTGTGTTCTATATTGTCATAGGTTAACACTGTTTAAAGTTAGACTGTTGAGCACTCATGATTCATGTATTAATTGTTCTAATACAGAATGAAATAACTATCCAATCTTAAGAATCTCCACTTCTTCAAGTTTTTGTCTCTTTCACTTAGCCTTCTTGAATTTTTTTCAAGTTCTTGTCTCGTATATACATACTATCATGTGCTTTTCGTTATTAGTTGCTCTTTCTGTATCCTTTTCTCTTCCTTTCCTACTTTTCATAACTCGTTTATTCTTCTTATGAATTTTTGTAGCGAGGGTTCTCAGAAAATAACCTCTCTCCCTCTATGAGGTAGTGGTAAGGTCTGTGTACATTCTACCCTCCCCATACCCTAATTGTGGGATTCTACTGGGTATGTTGTTGTTGTTTGTACCCATTGGTCATCAACTAATGTCTATGATGTTGTTCATCTTCAAATTGCTCCTTAACCCTATTCCATACTTGATTCTAAAAGGATTAGATTTCGATTAGAAAGAAATACAGTTCCTTAATTTCAGTTTTTGAGGAAGAACAAATTAGACTCCTCAAACACCTCTTTCTTTTGTTTCATCTAGAACTTTCATCCAGAAATCATAAATTTCAAGAAGGTACCATTCTTCAAGAAGGTCTTAAAGCTAGCCAAAAAAAGTGGCATCCTCTCCTTTATGATTTTTGAAGAATACTCAATATCAGTTCAAATTTAGACTTTTTAAATAATAAAGAATGTTCTTGATTAGATGAATCATATTGATCTATATGTCTTCATGAGGAAAGTTGATATTTTAATATAAAGATTGAAGTAATGTCGTCGTTGATAAGACTTCTGAACTAAAAGTTTCTTATAAAAAAAATTCTTCTCCACGTATTGCTTGACATAAAATGAATAATGAATTTGTTTATTTTTTGTTGAATCTTTTTCACGTCTCGATAGATAATTTCATAAGACTGATCTTAATAGAGAAAGAGTTGACAATGCTAAAATTATTCGTTAGTGGACACAACTATTATCACTTATTCCATCCACTGTTAGTGTCACTTGATATTTTAATATAGAAGGATAGTTTAGTTTTTCTCTATATATAACTTATTAGTTTGTTATTATTTAGATTAGTTGAGGTTATTTGTGACTAATATATAAGGTCACAATTTATGTACCAAGACATATTCTGAACTAGTCTCTCCTCCTCTTCTATCTTCTTCTTCTTCTTCTTCCTATCTCTGATTCTCTCTGTTTCTTTCTAATAGTTCATGACATATGCATGATTCTTCATTGCTTGATGAATTGTAACATGGTATCAGAGTCTTGAGGAATTCATCTTCATCTTCATCCTTAGTTAAATCAAAAATCTCTGCTAACTGCTTCAGCAACAATCTCTTAAATAATTAACAAGAATGAGTGATACGAACAATCAAGAAATATGATCTTCTCTGAATACGACTCCAATTGGATTAGGAGTTGAAACTCAGTACCAAATTGGATGTCAAATTCCTGGGGTAGACTACAATCATCCATTGTATTTTAGTGCATCCGATGTAAGTGGTATACAGATTATCTTCTTTCAGCTTATTGGTATTGAAAATTTTTCATGTGGTTTAGATCTATGAGAATTGCTCTGTTAGGCAGAAATAAATTGGGTATTGTTAATGGTACTTGTGCAAAAGAATCCTTTCTAGAAATAATGTGGAGTCATTGGGAGAGTGCTAATGAGATTGTACTATCCTGGTTAATGAATTCAGCATCTAAAAGTCTGTTAGGAGGAATCATGTATGCATCAGATGATAAGTCTGTCTAGATGAATTTGCAAGAAAGATTTACCAAAATTGATGATACTAGAACTTTCAATTTACATAAAAATATTGCTACAATTACTCAAGGAAATGCACCAGTCTCTGTGTATTTCTCAAGGTTGAAAATTTTATGGGAAGAATTTGAGGCCCTTGTGGCAGCTCCTACCTGTAATTATGAAAAGTCAAAAGAATTTATGTTACATTTACAATAATTAAAGTTGTTTTAGCTTCTTATGGGGTTGAATGGGTCATATGTTTAAGCAAGAGCACAGGACTTAATGAGTCCCACATCAACAGTGAATCAAGCTTACTCAATGATAATTAGTGATGAGAGTCAGAAAAGTATCACTGCTAATGCTGGAATTCTAGGAAGTAATCCAATGAGTGGATTCAGTCCATTTGAAGATGCAATGTACACTGAATTCAATGGTTATCAAGGTGGGGGTTCCTGTGGATACCAAAGAGGAAACAACAGGTTCAAGAAGAATCAAAATCTTTAGTGTGAACTATATAAAATTAGAGGACATAAAAAAAATTGCTTCAAAATCATTGGCTATCTTCTTGAGTTCAGAAACAAAAAGAAGGATCCTACAAGGTCTAAAAACAATAGAGTAAGCCAGTGGGATGTTGATAATGTAACTTTAGCAAATAATCTGAAGCAAGACGATGATCTTGGTGAGTCAAGAGTCTATAAGCAGAACATAAGTGGTGATGGTCTTATCAATACTACTAGGCAAGTAGCTCAGGGTCAAAATGGTGCATCGACAAGCTAGGAGTTGCACCATTCACTCCATACCAATATGAATAAATTCTCAAGCTACTAAATAAAGCTGATATTGGTACTACTAAAGCATCTGCAAACACAATAGGTATATCTAAATATATGGCTTCATTAGAGCTAGGAAATCTTGATTGGATAGTGGACACTAGTCCCACTAATCATATGGCTTCTAGTCTCAACTTACTTGATCAAGCATCAATAGTTGAGACTACCTCTCCAAAAAAAGTATATCTACCTAATGGAGATGTCACTCTGGTATCACAAACAGGATCAAGTATCACATTCTCAAAAAGTAATATATCAAATGTCTTTCATGTTCCTAATTTTGATTTCAATCTATTATTTATCTCTAAACTAACTAAAAAATTATAATGTTATGCTTTATTTTTTCGTGATTTTTTCTTTTTCAGAATTTCATCACTAAGAGGGTGAAGGAAATTGATAAAGAAGTGGATGAATTATATCTGCTATTGAATCATCAGTCCAACAGTACTCAAAATGTCAATTTAGTAGCTCAGAATATAACTCTTCCCAAGCCTAATAGTGTGGAGATTAGTCTATTGCACAAGAGACTTGGTCATACATCTGGATCAGTGCTTAAGAAACTATTACCTTGTATCTCAGATGATATAAAGACTAGTATTGAACAATACAAAATTTGTCCTTGTGCAAAGCAAACCAGATGTCCATTTCCTACCAGTGCTATTAAGAGTAGTGACTATTTTAAGTTGTTACATATAGACATATGGGGACCATATAAAGTTCCTACTTATAATGGGAATAAGTACTTTTTTACTATTGTTGATGATCTATCTAGAGTTACTTAGGTATTTCTATTTAAACAAAAATCTAAAAGTTTATATTAATCTTAATCAGTTTCTTGCCTTTGTTAAGACTTAGTTTGAAAAGAATGTTATAATAATGAGAATTGAATTCTTAAGTTTTGCATGTCAAAATTTATTTAAGCAAATAGGAATATTACATCAGATTACATATGTTTATATCTCTCAACATAATGGAGTTGTTGATAGACAGCATAGACACATTCTAAAAATTACTAGAGCTGTCAGATCTTAAGCCTATATTCCTATTGAATACTGGGGTCATTGTGTTTTAGCTGTTGTTCATCTTATTAACAGACTTCCTAATCAAATGCTAGGTTGTCTATCTCCTTAGGAAAAATTTTATGGTAAAAAATCATCATTAAATCATCTTAAAGTTGTAGGATGCTTGTGTTTTGCTAAGGATGTTAATCAATATGATAAGATGTTATCTAGATCAAGAATTGCAGTCCATATGGGCTACTCAGAGTCCCAAAAAGGATATGTTCTATTAGATTTGACTAACAAAACCTTCTTTGTGAACAGAAATATAATATTCTTAGAAGAAGTATTTTCTTTTCATAAACAAGAGGACAAGCATCAACCTATTTTCTTTAGAAAAACCTCAATTTGTTGAGAAACAGTGCAAATTATCTAGTGTTGAAAGTCAAAGAATCTCTCGCACAGAATAACTAGTTCAAAAAACTGCAACATCACAAAAACAATCAGAAATTTAGAAATAATCAGTAGTTCAATCATCTCAGCCTCAAACTGTGAAGGAGGATCAACAAATGCCATCAGTTCAGCCTATAAGAAGGTCAACCAGGAGTACTCAACCTCCTGCTTGGATGACTGATTTTGTTTCTCTAAATATTCATCAGGAAGTTCCTTACAATCTAGATAAATATCTGAGTTATGATCATTTGTCTCATTAGTACAGAGCATATGTAGTTGTTATTTCTACTATTACTGAACCTAAAAGTTATTTAGAATCTATCAAGGATTCAAGGTAGGTACAGGCTACGAAGGAAGACATTCAAGCCTTAGAAAATAATAATACCTAGACAATAGTGTGTCTGCCTAAAGAAAAGTCCACCATTGGTGTAAATGGATCTTCAAAATTAAGTACAAGGCAAGTGGTAAGAATCATAGGTTCAAGGCTAAATTAGTGGCTAAAGGATATAACCAAAAAGAGGGTATAAATTATCAAGAAACATTCTCTCTAATAATAAAAATGATTACAGTTAGGTCCGTTTTAGCCATAACAGCTTTAATAAGATGGCATATTCACCAAATAGATGTGTACAATGCCTTCTCACAAGAAGACTTACATGATGAGATTTACATGGATTTGCCACAAGGCTTTCAAAGTCAGGGGGAGACACAAGTATGTAGACGTGTAAAATCTTTGTATGGCCTCAAATAAGCACCAAGACAATGAAATATAAAACTTTCTGAGGCTTTAGTCAGATTTGGTTTCAAACAAAGTCAGTTTAATCATTCATTCTTTACAAAGAAATCTGATCAAGGTATGGTCATTATGCTTATATATGTAGATGATATGCTTATAACCAGAAGTAATCTTGAACTAATTAAGGAACTAAGGTTTCACTTCAGCAGGCCTTCAAGATGAAGGACCTAGGTGAGTTAAGATATTTTTTGGGAATTGAGTTTGCTAGATCAAGTCAAGTTATAAGAACGCATCAAAAAAAATATGCACTTGAGCTCATATCTAACACAGGACTGTGAAGAGCCAAACCTTTCAATACACCAACAGACAATAATGTCAAACTCACCTCTAGACAGTATGATCAACATGTTGGTAACAATTCTGAGAATGATCCTCTAGTTGATCAAGAAAGATATCAAAAGTTAATAGGAAAACTTCTATACCTAACAGTCACTAGACCTAATATTGCATACTCAATCCAAACATTAAGCCAATTCCTACAATAACCAAAACAGCCCCATAAATATGTTGCACTCAGGGTGGTAAAATATGTCAAGACACAACCAGGTCAAGGCTTTCTAATGTCCAGCAAGAGCATTGATAAAGTGACTGCATACTGTGATGCATATTAGGTAGCATGCCCTCTTACCAGAAAATCAGTAATGGGTTTTATTATCAAGATAGGTGAGTCTTGGTATCCTGGAAATTCAAAAAACAAACAATAGTTTCCACAAGTTCAGCTGCAGCTGAGTATAGGAGCTTAGCAACCACAACTGCTGAACTAACTTGGCTACTAAGACTTCTGAAGGACCTTGGTATTACTCTTACACATCCAACTACAGTATTCAGTGACAACAAGGCTGCTCTACAAATAGCAACCAATCCAGTAATTCATGAAAGGATAAAATACATAGAGATTGACTGTCACTTTGTAAGGAAAAAGATACAATAGGGTGTGATAACTACTCAATACATTCATACTAGAGGTCAACCAGCAGATTTGCTCACAAAAGACCCAACCAAGGCTCAACATGAACATCTCAAAGAACAAGCTAGGTGTTATTAATATATTCAACACACCTAGCTTGAGGGGGAGTGTTGGTGTCACTTGATATTGTTATTATAGAAGGGTAGTTTATTCTTTCTCTCTATCTAACTGATTAATTTGTTAATCAGTTAGATTAGTTAGAGGTTAGTTGTAATTAGTATATAAAGTCATAACTTATGTACCAAAACATATTCTGAACTAATCTATCTTCCTCTTCTATCTTCTTCTTCTTCCTATCTCTGATTCTCTCTGGTTCTTTCTAATAGCTCATGATATATGCATGATTCCTCATTACTTGATGAATTATAACCCCCACCTCTTCACTTTCCCATCTTAGTTCCCTAGCTTTATTATACTCCTATCCAGTATTTATGTTTTTGATAAGTGCTCAACCATTTTTGCTTCATTCAATATGGCTTTGATCTAATGTAGAACATTCTCTGGAAGTTTAATGAACTGATTATCTTTCGCTTTAATGACTCATGTTCTTGCTCTCCATAATATATTATTATGTCACATGAAGTCTTTATCTGATTATCTTGGTGATAGCCCTAGTGCTTCATGAATAGTCTAACTAATCACTTTGGCTAGTATCTTATAGAATTGAAATAATTTTTTGATGATGTCAAAAGAGAAAAGACAAGAGTTGTGCAATGTTTTATAACCCATTAACTAACCTGTTTAATTCTAGTATTTCACACTTCAGTGCCTACAAGTAAAGATGTTTGGATGCACAAACACCAGGGATTTATCATCATTAAAAAGGAAAAATTTATTATATTCTATGCAGTTTTAATGATTGATAAAGTAACTTGAAATATGTTAGTCAACCTGTTTCATCGATATAGTATCTCAAGAGCTAAATATATCATTAAGACAAGTGTCCAATAATCAAAGAATGGATGACAATTCTCTTATTTCGAGCGGAGAATCTAAAAGAGACATTATTGTGGATATTCTGACCAAAAAATGTGACAAACTCAAGAAAATAAACATGTGGTGAATTGAAGAGCTGGAGTTCGACTACAACACTAAAGAGGAAAGGAGTTTGAATTAAAGAACGAATCTTACTAGAAGTAAAAGTCTAAGTCGAAAAAGTTCAATTCAATGTGGAGTTTGAAGTGAAGAATAAATCTATGAAAAGTTGTGCTTAAATAGAGACGAAGTCATAAAGAATAAGTATGTACTAACAGAGCAAAAAGGACAACTGTAAGATTGACTTTGCTAATGCTACAAAGGTTGAAGGAACACATTGAAGAACCATGCCTTATCGTAGAATTTATGTATTAGGAGGTTTTCATTGAATTGTAGTGTTGACGTAATCTTAGTTGAATGAGTTATAAACTGAAATAAGAGTGTTGTGTTCAAGTTGGAATAACTCGAAGACTTGAAAACACATACCTTGGGAGGTTTGTGTTGAAGTTTAAGAATTATAGTTCCTAGAATTGGAAGAGTTGTAATTTCAATTTTGTTAATACTCATTGATTTAGTGAAGTTTCGTTAATTCCTGTAGAGGTATAGATTATAATTTTTTTACACCTTTTGTGAGTCAGATATTTTTTATATAAAAATAGTGTATTCTTTACTTAATGTTTTTACTTTGTTGAAACACATTAGACTTATTTCATTCATAAGATAATTTAACATAAATTGTTAGATCGTGTGAAATATCAAAATCTATCCCTATTATTTGTGGCATAAAGCGACAACTTCTCATCTCAAACATGAACACAATCGATATGGCATATATATAAATACATTTTAAAAATATAAACCAATGTTAATTTGATTTGACAATTTGCCTACTTGCTAAATAACAACACATATCATGCCAACTAATGTAACATTTTTCAAGATCACAAATAGTACTTAAAAGATGAATGGAGAAACTTCTTGTACTACATTTCTATAATAAATAAAATACTATAAACACTTAGTACAAATCACAAGATTTTCTTTTATAAAAAAACATTACACAACATATGTTGCATTCAATATTAGATACAACCATGGAAAAAAGGACAACAATCCTTCCAGAAAGATAAAGTTATCTCGTACAATATTGGAGGCCCATTACTTGAGGTTTTCTTTGAAGAAAACAAATTCATATTGGCTCTTGTACTAGTTATAATTGACCTATTTCACTTTCCCTAAAATTTTTGTTCTAATATTATCCTTCCGTTGGGAAAAGGCGATAGCGTTCACCTTACGTGGATAATAATAGAACAAAAGTTTAACAGAGGATAAAGCTACTCATCGAATAGTGCTTGAGTAGATTTGAGGTGAACAAAAACAAAGTGTAACTTTGACCCTTTTCTTCTAAAATATTTGATACTTCAATATCCCCTGAAATGAAATAACTAGCAGAGAGGCGATCTACATTTCCAAGACGATAACTGCAAAACCAAAAAATAAAATTAAGTCAAACTAATAATCAATTTTTTTAAAAAAAAAAAAGTTAATAAAAATATTAAAATAAATGTTACTTACAATCAGAATCAGTCTTCACCCATTTAGATCCATCATAGCAATTTTCCCCTCTCTTTTTCTCTTGTTGCTCTTCTCTTTGTTGATGTTTTTCCTCTAAATATCTCTTTGTTGATGTGCCAGGGACATTTTGGGGATGTATTTTCTGCGAAAGCATTGTCCTCAAAAGCTGCAATATAGTAAATATAAAGTTGTTAATAAAAAACTAGGGGCGATATTAAAAATCACTAAAATTTCAATAAATGTTAAGTATGACAAGTTTAGTCATGAAAATGGATTCGATCAAGTTAAAATTTAGCCTTGTGAAGGATATGTAGCATCTATTTAAATCCTAAATTAGTCGAGAAAATAGTTACCTTTTCCATTCTTGATTCAGGAAATGTGTCGTGTAAATTAGAAGCAGGAGCAAAACCACCATTTGTACAAACAAACATTTTCTTGAGAAGGAAAGAAACTGATTTCTTCCCAATTGATTTCTTTTTGTTCTGTTTATTACATACATCTTTGCATCTACCTATGATCACTCTTATTGTTCTGTCGATTTCTTCCTCGTAATAATCAAATTTGCCTGAGTAATTAGAACAGCTGAATCTGCTGGAGTTAATCCTCCGATCAACTTCCAAACTCGAGGGACAATTAAGAAATCTGTCCAATGGAAGAAGATTATCATCATCAGTAGCGTTATTATTCTTGAGCTCGACTATTTCAGATTTAACAGCAGTTGGTGGTTTTCGTGCTAATAATTTTGTTAACTCTTTTTGTAACTTCCCAACTTCTTCAGGAGTGAATTCTGCTAAATCTGGAGAAGAAGTTTGCTCATGCTCATCATCATCTTCGATATTGTCTTTTACATGTACTTTGCTCTGTTCTTGTTGTCCATTTTCTTTGAGATCACTGCTCCTATTGCCAAATGTTCCAATTGCCAGTAATGAATCTGGCCAATCTTTGAACTCTTCATTTGTATAATCTGTCACATCGAAAAATTAAACATTCAATCAAGAACCAAGGACGAAATCTACATGCATGTTGAGACACTCCAGCATTTTCTCAAATTTCAAAACTTTAGGTTATAAATTATGTAGTGTTTTTTCGAGGAAAAATCACTACATGTCATGTTAGTGATTAAGACTAACTAGAAATCCTCTCTTTTTCTCTGTTCTACCATTAATTTGTTGCACAATTTGCAGATAATATAAAGATCTATTATGGGATCATAGTTTAGTGAACTAGCTCCCACTATACGTAGAATCAAGAAGAAGGATTGGATCACATTGGGTCAATCGAATGCAACCTGATGACGAAGTCAATTTTAGAATGCTCTAGGGTCTTAGCTACGTTCATGCTAATGGGCACATACGAAGAAGTAATGAATGTCATGGATACTCTGAAAGAAAGTATTTTTGAAGATGTCTAACAATGCATGCATGTTTAGGAGCAAGAGAAAGAACTCTTACTTGTGGTAATTGGAACAGAATTAGACTTCCTGCTTCCTTGTCCCCCATTGAATTTGTTATGCATCCAATTAAAGAACTATAAGCCAAAACAAAAAATAAATTGATCAACATAGAGATGAATAGATAGCATGAATATGCATGCTAATGAATCTATCGTCCTGTTGAAAACTATGAAACAAGTCTAAAGTAATTCAAAATTCAAATTTTGACCTACCTTCATATTGGAAAAATGAATTTGTTGATTGGTGGTCCAATTAAGAGTTAGCCAACTAGCTAGACCAATAGAAGAAGTCAAAGTGAAAGTAGAAATTTCAAAAGGATGATCTTAGAAGCCAATGAGAAAGGAGCTTTGCATTGAAAGTATTAAATAAAGATTTGAAGTTTTGAAGTAATGTGTTAAGAGTTTATGTTTCTCACTCTCTTAATATTGATGATGATTCCACTAATCATATATATACCAAAACATACAACCACCAGATATCTTCTTATACGTGGACAAATTAATTGAGTGGAAACGTATAACTTTAATTTTCCTATGTAGAATAAAGATAACACACACACATGGGAGAGTAATTTGAGGTTACTATACTACTTGGAAACGTGGCTGTGATTCCCTCCATTAGATTCAAGATTAATATGCTAATCTTGAGGAATTAACTTATACTAGTGTATGTTTTAACGTGTTGTGGCAGATTACTCGTATTTTATTTTTGATATAATACATAAATTAACTTCTTAACTTGAAGTCAAAAATTGTAAATTGGAACTCCAAATTTTAAAATGTATAAACATGCACTTTAACTTGTCCATTTTTTATCAAATAAGTACAGATATCCGAGCTGGCAAAATGAATGTTGCACATGAAAATAGAGCTCGTGATTACTTTTTATATGAAGCTCACAACAGTAAAAAGGGGGTGAATTGTCTATTTTACCCCTAATAACATTTCTTTATATATATCATTATTTTTCAAACCAAAAACACAATTTTTTTCTTCTTTCTAATACTAATCTTCAAAAAATATTTTTCTAGTTTTTTACATTAAAAAATTTTCATAATTTGAAATATATTTTAAAAATAAATATTTAAATTATTTTTTGGGAGGTGGGATGGTAAAGGTAGGGGGATAGGGGTGGGTAGGATAAAAAATTAAAATTTTTTAAATATGAAATTTTTGAAAAAAATAAATTTTAATTTTTTTTTTGTA
>JAOTQJ010000011.1:17345075-17361270 GCA_025642045.1 Solanum sejunctum | reverse complement strand
CCCCATGGCATGTGCTACATATACAGTCTTACAGCTCCAATGTTATGGCCACCAAAAGAATCATCTCAAAGGTAACTAAAAGATAAAGTATACAATTTTGACGGGTGGAGCCCGAGGGGGTTCAAGAAGAGCCTAGCATAGGGACGATCCTAATATAGTATTACGGGTGGAGCTCGAGGGGGGTCAAAAAGAACCTAGCATAGGGACGATCCCGATATAGTTTACCACTGGTCATTTAATTACAACTGTGCATAGATTTTATAGTACAGATTTTACAATAAAGATAAAGTGATATAAAGGACATAAAGTACATGATTCCACAGCATTACTAAGGGTGGTCCCTGATCTTCCATAGATGCATGGTTTCATTTGAGTTGTTACTTTATATGCAGTATATCCTGCCTTACATACTCATTATATTATCCCGTACTGATATCCCTTACGGGGGACCTGTATTTCATGCTGCAGATACAGGGGCTAGTAGATCTCCCCAATAGGAGTACAGGATATTCTGTTGTTGTTACCAGGCTTCAGGTTGCTTCGGGGCTTTGTACATATCTAGAGCTTACATGTTTTTATTGCACAGTTTACTGAGTTGGGGCCTGCCTCGACCATTGTCAGATGTTTTTCTTTATTTAGAGGCTTTGTAGACTATGTAAAGCATAGTGAAGTAATGTCTCACACTTTAGACAGTGTGGTCTCAATGGCCTAGTCATATGCATTTCCTTTTAGCTTATTATCACTGTTTATTTGCTTAAAGGCATATCAAACGTAGAAACCCCTTATAATATGTATAGAACACATATAGTTACTGGTTGGTTCTCCCGAGCCTTATCGGCAACGGGTGCCGGTCTGCCCTATGGGACTTTGGGGCGTGACAGAGAACGAGGAACCACACTTTGCTTTCTTCAAAAATTTGATGAAAATTGAAAATTTGCCCAAAAATATATTTTTGCACTAGTGCGTGTCGCGCACTAGTGTATGGAGGAGACAGTTTTTTAATTTTAATTTAGGAAGGGCAATTTTGTCCTTTTTGATATATTTTTCTTTATTATGAGCAAATTTTTTGATGTTGCACCCATAAAGTATGGAAAGTGCCAAACATTGGGAACTACTCGGGGAGGAGTTACGAACAGGAACAATGAGAAGCGAGTTGGCGGAACAAAGGGCTAAATAGCGAGAGTGATTCTTTGAGCCAGTTTGGATTTTCAACGCCTTGGAAAACTGACCGAGATAGATGACAACACCTTTTTCCCCTCTTCCTTACTGGTAGGGTAATTTTATCTTATGGCCTTCACCCCCTGCCCGAAAATAGAGAACCAAGCCCCTTTTTGATCCATTCATTTCTGCAAGCTGGGAGGATCTAGAGTTTTTCCCCCTCGTATTCGAGTCCGGATGGTCACGCCCTACAAGCAGCCAACCTTCCTTTTGTTCTTCCTTCGGTTTGCCTTCACCAACCCCAAGAAGGTTAACTTCGAGTTACGATTTAGCTACTGATGTCATCCTTCTTCTATAAAAAATAGTGGCATATCCGCTGTCTCACTAGTAGCGTATATAAGCTACTATAGACTAAAAGCTATCACTGGATTTAGAGCTAAGCAGTTACTATAGTGTATAAGGGCCAATGATCTAAGGGAGTTAGCAGTGCAAAGATACTCAAAAGTGGTACGCGCATATAAAAAAATGGTTGGATGGTGTCTTTCTCTGTTTTGTTTCTTCCTCAATAAGCTTGGGAGTTTCTTGATGTAAGCTCCCTGGGTGTAGTTTTAGAGTTTATGTAAATGCCTTATCTTTGTTATAGAGCGAAGCCTTAGGCTGATAAACTGGTTGAAGGCAGACCAAGAGCATTACCTACGAGGATTTATTAGGACGGCTCAAAGACTTATTCGGTCTTTTTCTCAAAGGCGGATACGATTGAATTAGCTTTGGACAACGAGAGAGATAGACAACGGGGATGAAAGGTTTGCGAGGAAGAATCAATGGCCAATGGTTCTACAACTGCAATAGCACTTACTGAAATGACTATTCTACGATCAGTCGCCTACTTAATTACACTTTTGGCATGGCGGGCTTGTTTTTTTAATTCACATCTATGAGCAAGGATTCCTCTATCTCTTACTCGCTTCGATCGAATTCTGACAGCTTAGGGAAGAATGATGGGTCACTAATAAGGCCCCCTGGGTGTGCATTTTTTATCGAAATGGAATGACTTTTCTTTTTATCTTTTTATTTATCATGAATGGGGGAATCATTACACATAGTATGCCTGACCGGCGTATCTTTTTGTTTTACGCCCCATAACTCCTCTTCAGCCAGACTTGGGTAGAATAGCAGAGCAAGTATTAGTAGCATAACAAAAAAGACTTCCTCGTCGTTAATATATTTTGCGGCAATCGTGACCTCTAGGGAGAATTGATGGCTGATCAAAGATGCAGTGCTAGTACATCTGAGACTTCTTAATTGGCTAGTTGTAAATAGCTCTAGGGCTATGGAACAAAGGATTATCTTAGACCTAAACCGAGATATTGATGGTAATTTTCAATTCTCTACAGAATATAATATGGTATGATGAGATAGAATACAATAAAAATAAAGACAGGGAACGGGTTACCTACTCTTAACGGGCAAAGTGAGCCCCTTTATTTATATCCCCAGATCTGTACATATTTTTGTACAAAAGGATTTTACAACCCAAAACTATTCTAAGTCTAATTATTTTACGCTAAGTCAGAAGAGAAGAAGAGGAGAGAATGTAAGGGTTTCAGAGGAGAATTCAAGGTTCTTCAAAATTCATCATTCCCAGGTATGTAAAGGCTACCCATAAGCATGAGATTGATCTCTCATGTGCCAATATAGAGTTAAGATAGCAAATTCATATCTAGAAGCTTTGATTTATGAATTCTTGAAGGTTCTTGAGTAATTCTTTTAAGTTTTTGAATGTTTACTTCAAATTCTTGAATAATTATTTTAAATTCTTGTATACTAGCTTGAATTCTTATTTTAAATCTTTAAACTACAATTTTATATCATGAACTGATGATCATCTTGTTTGGAATTTACTGTAGATTTATTTCATAATGTGATTGTAACTCAACCTTTAGAATTTCTCTCTATATCAACTTGAAAAATGAACTTAGGGGGACGTCTAGAGCCTGGAATGCTTGAAAGTGATGTTTGATTGAGTCTTAGTCCTGAGTTGAGTGTGTTGATGACTGTGATAGTTGAAATTATTGTTGATAGAGTTGAATGGGTATAATTCCCTTAGATTGGATAGATAATCTTGCCCGTAGAGGTGGGGGGATGGGAGTTCTTGATGGATTGATAGACTTATGAGCATATTGAGTCCTGGGAGAAGTATTAGCACCGAAGGGGCAAGAATGTGTCCCACTCAAACCCATTAACTACGTGGCCATCGTAGGAGAAGATTAGACAGTGAAAGCGGATATTTCCTTTGTCCCAAAAGGGGACTTGACAGACTATTGGATCCACTGACAGACTCGTCCTTTACCCCGACAAGGGACTGGACGGATATGGCAACGACATCTCTTCGTTGTATCACTACCGGCTCATAGGTAGTGGTTGTCGGTTATAAAAACTCCCAAATAAGTTTCATGATGATAGAACTCCGATGTGATGTGAATGTTTGATACTTGATAGCTAGTGAAGTGATAGAGTCTTGTCTCTTATATCTGAGGTGAGGCTGAGTGATGGACTGGTGATATTAAACTGTTTCCTTTTTCTTAGCCCGTTTTACATACAATATATTCCATCTGATAGAATTGCATCTTTATTATTTCTTATATTCCGCTGATGAATGAATTAAACAATGACAATGAGACTAGATGGTCCGCTTGGGTTCTAACAATAGTCTCCGAATACCAGTCACGTTTAGGATACCTTCCCAAAATGTGACAATTCATTTTTAATTGTTTATATATATATTTGTTCACTCAGAATAATTTCAATATATAATATTAGTTATATATATTCTCTTATTTAGTAAGCGATAGTTAGGAGTTTATGTTATGATTATGCTTTGGTATTGTTGACATTGAGATAAGCTACATATGAGTATTTTTGTAATTTCAATAAAATGGAGCAGTTTTATTGGCTTGAGAAAGTGATTGTTGCTTAAAATTTGAAGTGGGATGACCAATTTATCCCTCATGTAACTTTTTTTATTACAATTGTTGTGAGGGTGTAGTACTTTTTTGCTCTTTGTTTTATTTCTATCTTATACTTTTATTGAAGGAAAAATTATGCGGACAAGTAAATATATACTAATTAATTAGTTAACAGTTCATAGCAAATATTTAGCTGTAATTATAGTTTGAATTTTGTATAATTTACGCGATAAATATAAACGTTGTACGTGATAATACAAAAGCTATGTGCGAATCAAATTGCATAGCGAAATATACAAATATTGTGTACAAATTGTATAATGAAACATACAAATATTATACAAAAACTGTGAATTGTAGAGCGAATTATACAAATATATACAAATGTTACGCGAAATTATATAAACGTTGCTATAACTATAGTTATGAAACATAATTACTCAAACTATAACTATGAAGTATAATTAAAATATTTTTAAGTGGTTATATGCGAAAATTCCTCTTTATTAAATCAATTGCTCCATGCAATGTGGCAAATATAACAAATTTTATGATTCTTTAATAATATTTTTTTTAAAAAAAAAAGGTTTGAAGGGAGACGATGTCAACAAAAGCAAATGACATTCGTATTTTTATCCGCTAGACCACAAAATGAAAAAAATAGTTCTACATATATTCAATTCTTACCTCATAAATCAAATTCAAATGTGGTGAAGGACTCCTGTTATTGTGTGAGGATTTATTATATATAAAAAATTTCTTTACATTGAATCATAAATCATTTTTTCTTATATATAAGAAGAGACAATTGAGGTGCTTCACCTCTCTGTTTCATCGTCATGGCTACTTATGCAATTTCAAGTGTCAAAACAGGCAACAAATTAACATGCCTTCTTTGGCACTTCAATGATAGTTTAGTACTTTTTATGCAATTTTTTTATTTTAATTTATTTATTTTGTCTTTTTAGTCTTTTACGTATTTAAAAATTACTTAAAAAATTATGCATAGAGACAACTAATAATTTAAAAATATATATAAAAAAATTATTAACTCTGAAATTTCTATTGATGGTATATAAAATGGGACAAAGATAATACATATATTATTTGAAAATAACATAAAAAATATAAAAAAAAGTAATATATATTAATAAAAATTATATAAAAAAGTATCATAATTATAATAATTAATAAATGATTGATTCTTGAAATTTAACCAATGACGCATAAGTTGAATGTGGAGGGCTAAACATTCTTTGAAAATTACTTTAAAAGTATAATAAATCATACTAATTACTAATAATTTAACATATTTAAAAGAAATATATCAAATTTGATTGATTCCTTAAATTTTAAAAATATGACATAAATTAAGATAAAATAAATAATATTATTGAGCTTATGCTAGGGGATCTCATATCTGGTATGATAAATATATGAGTAATATATATCTTGCAGTGTTTTAGCATATCTTCGAGATTCTAAAGAAGGACATGTATATACTTAGTTCAATAACAAAGGAAAAGTTAAAAAATTTCTCCCTCTCTAGTTGAGTATTTTAATATTTTAATATACTATTAAAGTCGGATCAATCTCAATCCTAAAATACTTAGATACTTATACTCATGACTAGAGATGATAGTAAAGCAAGTAGGGGCGATAGGATAAGTGTTGGTGATGATCGAGGATTTGTTTGAATGTTAATATTTAAGTCGATAGGATAAGTAGTTTATTTAGTTAATAATTTTTCATTAAGTGTTGTAACTAGTAACCTTAGTTTGTCTATTATTCTTGATGACAAATTAAGTAGTTTAATTAGTTAAATAGTTTTTCATTTTAAACGCCTATCCTAATTGTAGTTACTAATTTGAATTTCAATAGCAAGTTATAAAGATCTGTCACCACAGTGAATCCCAACCTTAGACATTGACAACTTTGGTTCCAATAGATGGTGGAGTTTGGGCGACATCAATGTTCACTAAAATTTGTTATTGTAAAGGTTTTTTGAAGTTTAAATTTTTAAAATTTAATATACAATAAATGTGAATCGTTTAGAGTGAATAATACGTCAAAATAAATTAAACATCGAAAGAGGCTAATATCTAAAATTTAGATCTATTTTCAAGGGATTTGAGCTCGTTGGATTGGAAAAAAAATCCAGCCTGTTAGGAAGATGAGCTACATACACACATACATATATACTCATACTCATACACACACATATATTATACGCACACGAACTTATACACATATCGTTGATATATACTTATACATTATTATACACAATCTTATACATTGTGGATACATTACATATATATTGCCATTTAGCTAAAACTTTTTTGTTGCGCCGTATATATATATATATGAAGCTCTTAATTCTCATCCATATTAGCCCAAGCTCATTGATGGACTAACTTGAGCTATGCCCAAAGGGCCGAAATGATCCACCAATGAAGATATATCCAGCTCAACCCACCAAAATTTAAATATATCAAACTGATAGATGAAAATTTTAAAAAGATCTTCACTTTTTTCTAAATTACTAAAAATATCAACTTTTTTGAGGTATTTGATATCTAAAATATTGTGATTGATATGTATTAATATTAATCATTAATTGAATTCAATTACGATAAATAAGGAAAGAGATTTTTTTACAATCTCTTTTTATGCCTTTTTTTTGTCAACAGTCTAATCAAAGTTAATCACTCAATTAATTACTTACCTTACGCGGTTTAATTTCAAATTATTACCTTTTTAAAGTTACCTTGGAAAAAGAAACAAAGTAGGTCTCCTTTTTTATCCAAACAAAAAATAATTTTATCTTTTCTCTTCTTCAGTTTTCGTATCAAACTAAAATTTTTTTTATGGATTCATCTCCTTTTTTTAGTCGTAGTTTAACTTAATCCTTTGCTGATAATGACAACGTCTCTCCATTTTCAGCGAATACAACAAAGAAGTGGATCAATTACGTATGGGTTATTCCCAGAATAGTACAACAAGTTATCTTTTTTATTTTCAAACATCTTAATAGAAAAATGATGTTTTGAGTTTCTCGCAAGGAAGAAAAAGCAAGCAGACGGTATGCAGAAACTAGGAGACAAAGTTGCTCATCAAGTTTGACTCTTTACATCAATTTTTTTGTTAAACAAGTTTCATTCTACCGAGTTTCAAAGTTTTAGATTCCTTTATGTCAAATTAAAATATATATTTCTAAAATCTTTGTACTAAGTTTGATTCCTTGTATTAAGTAAATTACGTTTCATTATTTTTTTATGAATGAGTTCTTGATACAGTAAATCACTATTCTGGTGTTGATACTTTTCGTAGGGTTAGACGTTTTTGGAATTTTTCAAGTATAAAAAATTATGTTATGCTGACAACCCACAGGAATCATTGTAAACCAAGTATCAATTTATAAGAAAGTCATGTAAATCGAGTATCTACTCATATGAAAGCACTGTAAATCAAGTATCAAATGATAATAAAGATTTGCAAATGCAGTACCAAATAGTATATGATCACCTATTTGATATTTATTTCAATATTTTTTTTAAACCAGTAACTTTAAGAATTTAATTTAAGATTTTTTTAAAAAAATTCATCACTGTTTTTGAATTATTCAATAGCATTGAGCGTATGACTTTTAAATGAAGAAACAAATTGTATATAATCAAGATATCTATTTCTACATTTTCACCCTCATCACCACATCTACTTAGGTATGACAAAGTGTAAATAAGTTGATCTACTTAGGTATGACAAAATGCAAATAAGTTAATGTCTCTATACCTGCCACACAGTGTCATCCACAAAATTCGAATTGTCTGAAGATCCAAACTTTAAATTGTGTTTAGGGATGTTCTTTATAACATAGTCCTTCCCCTGTGAAATAAATTTACAATTAATTAACTAAGAATATGTAATTGACTAATTCGTATATCATAGAACATAGGACAACTTGATATTTGAACAAAACATATTTTGCCATATAAATATGTGTGTGTGACTATATTGTTATTCATATTTGATACTTCAAACTTGAAGAATAGACAATATTTAGTATGTATGATTTAATATGTCAATATAAGGTAATTAAAGTTTGTATATTGAGGATTTGGAAAAAAATAAATAAACTCTATAAATGAAAAAGGGGAAAGTTCAAATTTTTACCTTTTTGGAATTAGAATACAAATTTAATATACAAATTTTAAAATTGACATTAATTGATAAAAATAGAACTGATGCCTAGTTTTTAGGCATCAGTTATGTAATAATGGGTATGAATGGGTATGAGTAGTCTAGGTATCAAATAGTAGGAGAGAGAAATTGAAATTATAAAATTTTAGTAATTTTTTTAAATGGTAGGTATTATTAGTAATTAAGTTTATGAAGGTTGTGTAATTATGTAATTTTTCCTTATATTTTCATGAATTAAATTTAGGGAAAGCAATGCAAAGTAGACCAATTATGAAACTCTTTATCCAACACAACTATTTATTCTTAATGAACCTCTGGTCTATAATATTTACACTCTTACTGCCCCACCCCCCCCTCTCCACCCCCTTTCATCCTCCCCCCTCAAGTTTTTCCTTTTTAATTTAGCCCATGACTTCAACACGATATCAACATAACTGTTATGAATTAATCTTTTATAATACTCTGTCGATATAATTATATTGTTTTGATATCATATAGAATTGAGTTTAATCCTCTGTGATACTCTATTAGTATATTGATAACCTATCGATATCATATAGGATGGACGCTGACGTTAATGCATAAATTTTAATAGTAGACAAAATTAAGGGGGTATTAATTGGAACTAATTATAGGGGCACACATATAAAGAGACAATATGAATGTAAATAATTTGTTTCAACGGAAAATATGAATGAAGTTAATTTTCCCTTAACTTTAACATTTCTATTCAGCCTCAACTCTCTTACAGAAAAATACAAGGAATTTCCTCTTAAAAACATTTCTATTGACACATATATATACTGTATACAGGCTCCATTTATTGTATCACCCCAATAGCCATTCTGGTAAGCTTTGGTCTTTGCAGGATACAGAGGACAACTCTAGTTAAATGAACTGCAACAAACTGTTAGAGGAATCTGAATGGAAGACGATCTGATCCTTCTTCAACAAGTTATAATTCAACATGCTTAGATGCATCTCCTGCAGTAGGAATTGTAAATCAGATGGAGAAATCTTGAAGACAACAAGTATACAAGTTAACTACAAGTGTTCTCCATCTCCTCTCTTTACTTGAAATAACGGATATACTATGCGAAAAGCTCAAAACATCATTCTCTTGAAAAATATTTCTCCATTTGTTCACAAGAAACGGCAGAGATACAGTGGTGGTTAGTTTGTATTACTTTGGGAAAATTACAGTCTGTCTACAAGGAGAAAATATTTATGCCATGTAGCTCATATTTTGAAATTGTTATCCGATTTAGCCTATATATGTCTGGTATAACGTTGTATATTGGGCTACATGACGTAATATTTTATGTTGGACTGTATATTTTTGAAAATTTTATTTTGGGTGTTCGGCTATGTTTCATTATGAAATTTAAAAAAGTAATTTTTGTTTTCAAAGTGAAAAATGATATTTGAAAATTGGTGTATTTCTTTTGTTTGGGGATGGCATTTGCACCCGAAAGGAAGGACATTTTCCTAATTCTTCAAATAACTTTTGAGGAAGCAGGAAAAGTAAAACAGGACGGACACTTCTATCAAAGGGAAGGGGCTTTATTCTGTTACAGAAGAATTTTAATTTAGTCCTCCTTATTGTGCGCTCAAGACATATTAATCTTATAATTTAAAGATGACCCAATCTTAGTTCTTATAAGAAAAAGTAGAAAAAAGTGCAGACGTAGACATCTATAATCTCATCTCCGACCCCAGAGTTTTGAGGAACTATTTTAAAAGGTTTTGAAGTGATAGAGAAGAGGCACTGCATTGCAGAAGCATGTGAAACTGTTAGAACTCTCGTTATTGCTAATCTCAGCAGCAACAGGACTAAATTCATTGGTTCCAATCTTAAAAAAGGGGTTAAATATGGTATGCATGAGCCAATAATTATTCAAGTACTTCATGCAGGATCTGAAAAGTAATGATTGCTGATCAACATGTCATAGCCAACAAAAAACGCCTCTTCTTTTGATTGGAAAGACTTTGTGACAGACAGACGTCAAGAATAATATGCATGCATATAATAAGAAACATAAAATGGGTTAGTAGTTTGACCTGATGTGTCGTTTTAAAGAAGAAAGATATTTCCCGGCTAGCAGACTGAGGTGAGTCTGAACCATGAACACAATTTTTCTGTAAATTCAGCCCGCATATGGCTCTGACACTGAATGTATAAAGACACAGGTTATAAAAATGTCTTATTCAGAATTAACAAAAGACTAATAATAATTGTCAAATGTATGAAGTCAAAGGGACTACCAACAACTTTAACATCGGCAATCATAGAGGTAAAAAGAACAAAACTTGCAAAAGCTCGCGACAAAGAAAGCGGGAAGATGCTAGCTATTTTAGATATAACGTTAATCATATGTGCAAGGAGAAGGAGTCACAGAATTTGGAAGAATATCAGTAAAGGCAATAATGTAATGCCATGAAGGAGACTTCCTTCGGGAAAACAAACTCAGACTAAGGGAAACCAAGAGTTAAACATTTTACAATGTTTCAATTTTCAAAAGCAAATCTTTGAGAAAAAGCATTTTTCTTTTTATAAACATTGTGTCAAGACCAGCTTGTGCACACCTCGACTAGTTCCACAAGATACCTCCCACCTCCCACCAATAGTAAGTGTTGTAACTCTATCCAGCAAGGTTAGAGATAGAGGAAAAGAAATCACCTAGTGTTTTTGTCACTATTGGGTTGAATATGAGACCACGTGATTCTCAAATTACTTCATTCTCACTAGGTCACACCTTAGATGATTGAAAAAAAGATTTTCTAATGAGTTAAATTGAGGTAGTACCCCTTTTTTGCAAGGAAGGCAGACTAATTTATGGCTATCTATAAAGCTTTCTAATTTTCTAATTATATTGCCCATGCAATAGTAATAGACGTTAAAAAAAAAAAAAACAGGGAAACAAAAGGAAGAGAGGAGGTCTAAACCTGTGAGGATGAGTAACCTTTGCCTTCAGAGGGTCCGTTGGACCAATTAATGCACGCCAGTCAGCTACGGCATTCTCTTTTTCCAGAACCATTATTAACACTGGACCACTGCCGATAAATGGTCAATGAGAAATCAGTCCATGAAACCATTCTAAATTCAACATAGCAGCATATATCCGATAGACAGATCTTTCACTAATTTTTCTAATTCTGTCACTGCAATGAAATGACTATCAAGTGGATACATGGACAAAAGACCTTTTTTTTCCTCAACAAGTAAGGTACTTGATCTGAAATGAAGTAAAGGCACCAATCGGTTATATAAAACTAAATCTTTACACCACTCAAAAGATCCGTACAACTTTCTTTAGTATTGACTTCTTTGATAAAGAGCTTTATATATCATTTCATACAAAATTATCTGTCTTAAGTTCCCAAAAGATTCCAAAGGTTTATATATCATTTAGGAAACATAGTTCCATTCAATTTTATCTCAATTTCTACGATTACACAACCAAAATACTTGGACTTCCATTTTGACTTGAAACATTTTCAACGATGATATGCATTCCTAATTGATTCTTTGCAAAAACATCTCCACCTTATGAAAAAGGAGGTGAATCACGTACTTCATCATCCTTCTCACATAAAACACCTATCACACAGAGTTCTACCCATCTTTGCAAAATATTCAGGTTACGTTTTGTGTTATTTATCATTCTCCAACCAAATTAGCTGCCTTTAAGGTGCTTTCGTCTTGCAAATGCGTAACATGGAAATAACATCATCACCACTATCTGACCAAGGAGTAGAAAACAGTAAAGTTCACGTTTTTCTGACACAGCCTAAAAAGTGTTTCTGCTTTCTGTCCGGCTATTCCAAATTTTCACAAATGTACAACATAGAGAAAAGCTGGTTTACCTATGCACATTCCAACCGTTCTGATCGCTGAAGAATCTCAAGTCTCACTTGTATGGAGTATTAATTAGTAGGTTCTTTCGTATTTGTTTGGAATTGACTGATGATATTCTTTATGTGATTCTTTTTTGGGTTGTATCGCTTCTGCCCTGGTGAAATAATCAATAATGATAACAAGGATTCAACTGAAGTTAAATACTTGAATTTATGTTATTTTAATCCGTAAAACTCAACCTCTCCTTTACTCTTTCTTAGTGATTTTTTCATATTTGTTGCGTTCTGCTGGGTCGTGTGCTATCAAGTGGTATCATAGAGTTATCACTGTGTATAATCACTTCCTATTTGCTGGTAGAAGCTAATATAATCGTTCCAATCAAGTAGCAGATGCAACAATCACTTAGGTTGAAAGGCCTTTAGGGGTTATGTAACAACCATCATCAAATATCATCCATTGTCAAAAGGAAATGATTTTCTTCTTTTTGCGAAGTCTTAGCGTAACGGTAGAGATATTCTCAACAACCACTTGATTCCAAATTAAACAACCCTAAACCCAATATTATAAACCTGTAGCTTTTAGTTCCCTCAAAACGGAATGAAGCTTACTAGCAAATTCAGGATCGAATACCATCTCAGGATGGGGAAGTTTACCTGGTCATGTATTCAACAAGGCTTGGAAAGAAGCTCCTTGAAGAGTGCTCAGCATAAAAGCTTTTCACACGATCCTCGTCAAATAGAATGAACAATTCCTCTGTGATTCTGAAACCATGATTGAGAATTGTTTCCTTTACGGAATTTGTATGGTTTCCAAAAACACCATCTGGCTTTATTATAGCCAATGTCCTTTTAGTAGAAGAGTCCGCTGAACATCTGCAGCATTCAGCATACACAAAAGAGAAGCACGGAATGTGAGTATTATAACCAACTCCAACTGAACAAAATACGAATGGATAGAGAGAAAATTAAAGTTTGATTGGCTCACTTGTACGTCACGAGAAATGAGTTAGATTTCTCATACACTCAAATTATTATCTTAGAAAGTCACCTTTCTATCTTGATTCCAATTTTCTTCAACAAAGATCTCTAAATAATAACTATAAGTTGAGTAACATATGAGAAATCAATCCCACGAGAAATCTAAGTCCAGCTAGCGAGCAACAAAAGATAGTCACCAAATACACATGTAGACATTGAAATTTTGCGGACGAGGCCAATCATATCAGGATTCTTGGAGGCTATCCTACCCAAAACACTAGCTCACGCCTATATAAAGAGTACATATTTCCTTGAAGAGGCATCTCAAATATCCCATAAATTTTCCATTATTCACATAGAGATCAAGACATGACCTGACTCTTCTTGACAATCAAATACTTCAAGAACATTCACAAAAATCCTCCTTCTATGAAGATCAAATAAATCCCAAGTAGGTCCACATTATCTTATTCAAAAACACATCCCTTTAGGGGTTGTTTGGTTAGCAACATGTTATCCCGGATAATTAATCCCGGGATAAGTTATCCCACCATATATATAGGATAACTTATCCCATACTAAGATAAAAATGGTAAGATAAATAGTTAGGATTACCTTGTACCTCCAACCAAATATGAAATAAAATAATCCTACATTTTATCCCAAAATTATTATAACTTATGCCTCACACCAAAGGAACCCTTAATTCTCGAATCACATAAGAAACAAACAAATTGTATCGACATTATTTATCAATAAAATTATTTTGCGCTTGCAATTAATTTCCATACACCCCTTACACATGGTTAATTTAAGAGAATTTGCACCAAAATAATTTGAAGAGTTACTTATACTTCAATTCTAAACTCGATTATACGAATCCTCTGTAACTAATCTAATCAATCTCAGTTCATTACATTAAGGCAAATTAGGAACAAAGACTTACTTTAATAAAGGAAAAAAATAAGTAACTAATACTGTGCTAACCTGTTAGGAAAAGTGAAAATGGACACCAGCAAGAAGAAGGGAAGCAACATTTTAGGAATGAATTGATGAGTCATTTGAAATAAAAAAAAAAAATTGACTGAGGACCGAAAATCCGTGGACTAACAAAGGATGTTGTGTTGCATCCTAGGAGATGAATCAGATATATAATAGTCAAAAATAGGTTTAATAAATAAAAACAAAATATTACATTTCCTCTCTCTATATTTAATTATTAATTATTAATACTAACAAAAGATGAGTTAATTAATGAATAGTATAAATACTTATACAAATAATATTGATAATTTATATCTATTTGTCTATCTTCCTATTATCTGTATTGTATTAAAATCAATCTATCTATATCTAGATCTATTTATCAATTTCTATCTATTTATATCTATCTATTTATCTACCTATCTATACTATATAAAAATACGAAGGTCCTTAAAAATTTTGAATGAACTTTTTATGCTTCATCAAAATACTCTTCTTTAGATAAAATCGTATTTTTACTATTTTTTAAATTTATTATTTAATTTTTTATTTATTCAGTTTCAAGATTCATTTTGAAATTAGAATTTCTTTATATTTGGAATTTAGGACTAATATAACAATAACATACCCAATGGAATCCTACAAGTGGGGTCTGGGGAGGGTAGAATGTACACAGACCTTACCACTACTTCACAGAGATAGAGAGATTGTTTCCTGGACTCTTGATTTAGGACTATTCTATATAAATAATTATTTAGACTAGATAAATAATTGTCAAAGAAGGAAAAAGAATTTTTTTTAATTTTAAATATTTAAGACTTTGAAATTAACTAAAACTTTGACTATCAGCTATTTTGTTAATGTAAGGATATAATATGGTAAATTTAAAAAGAAAAAGAGTAATTAAAATTATGTTGAAAGCATTAAACTACTCCTTTTATATTTAGGAGTCTTTTTTAAAATTAAATTTTAATTAATTAATTATTTAACTCCTAACTATTCAATTCAACAAGCAATTGAATTAATTTTCTCATTTTTTCCTTTCATAATAGATTAAACTATTGTATGGTCCTTAAAAATATTTTTTTGTACTTTTTTTCCTTCATCAAAATACTCTGCTTTAGACAAAAATTATCTTTTCGCTATTTTTCTTAATTTATTATTATTATTTTTTATTTTCAAAATTCACTTTTGAATTAAAAATTCTTTATATTTAAAATGATTTATGACCATTCTATATAAATAATTGTCTAGGCTACGAAGGAAAAAAAAATTCTAATATTTAAAACTTTGAAATTAACTAAAATTTTGATTACCAATATTTTTTTTAATAAATGTATGTGATATCTAAAATTACCTTGAAACAATAAACTACTCTTTCTACATTTTTAAGAGTCTTTTTTAAAATTAAATTTTAATTAATTAATTAACTCCTAACTATTCAATTTCAAATTATTGTTTTACTTATTCATAAAATACTAACAATCTAACATATCTCTATATTATAAGTAAGTGAATTGATTTTTTCATCTTTGCCCATTCATAATATATTAAACTATTGCATCAAATTAATAATATTTATTTAATTTTTAATTACATGAATATTGTATTAATTTTAATGGCAAGTGCTATTTTTATGTAATTTTTAAATTGACATGATACATGTTATGCTGAAAAATGGCTTTTTTGAAAAAAGAAAATAATTCGAAAGTCGAAGATCGATTTAAACTCAATTAATTTGAGAAAAACCAATTCTCGAAATTCGAAAGAAAAACAGAGTTGCCACCTAATTTTACGGATAATTAGGAAACCATTAAAAAAAGATCTAACAGAAAAATCTTTTAAAAATCCAGAAAATAGGTTCGGGTTCACATTTTCATTTCGAAAAGGTTTTACGCACTCGAAATGACCGCTAAATACTGTTATCCGGCGATTAAGTGTTGACTAATTTTTATTTGAAAACGATTGACTGATTTTGAATTTTTGATTTATTTTTGGAAAGACTTTGACTCAATTTGAAAAGATTTGACTAGACTTAATTAAATTAAAAA